>VZRU01020730.1:818959-839889 GCA_013398155.1 Pedionomus torquatus
TTCTCCCAAGTTACAGATGATAGGACAAGGGGTAATGGCTTCAAGTTGCGCCAGGGGAAGTTCAGGTTAGATATTAAGAAATATTTCTTTACTGAAAGGGTTATCAGGTATTGGAATGGGCTGCCCAGGGAGGTGGTTGAGGCACCATCCCTGGAGGTATTCAAGAGAGAAGTTGACATGGTGCTCAAGGATATGGCTTGGTGTTGGGTGGTGTGGTGTGTTGTTTATGGTGTTGTTTTTTTTTGGATTTTTTTTTTCTCATTGGTTGGACTAGATGAAAAGGTCCCTTCCAACCTAGGTGATTCTGTGATTACTTCAGAGGGTTAACATGACATCTGCCATTTTCATAGGGCCCTCTTATGTATGTATATGGATAATCTCTGACAGCAAATCTCAGTCTTCATAGCAGAGCTCACCTTGTTGATGTTCAGAACTGCCTGACAGATGCATGGCACTGAGACTGTGTGTGTTGAGGAATGCTTGGTCGCATGATCCTTACCTTTAGCTGAGATTTCAATTTCGAAGCTGTATATAGGTCTCTGTTATTTCAGAAGAAAATTAAGGTCTATCAGTGCCATGCTTTGAGTATCACAAAGAAACAGTAGCCTGTTCAAAAGGGAGAAGAGTCAGAATGTGCAGCTGGGGAAGACAGAGAGGACAGAGCTGCTGCTTTTGATGGCTTACATGCATGAGTAATCTTGCTTTTATTGCGAGACCTCAACAGTTTGTTGTGTAAGTTAAACAAGATGGAAGACTGTTGCAGGGGAAAGAGTATATGACAGTCAAGTGTGGCCTACACCGTTACTTCATACGTGGCTTTGCTCCAGAAAAATGGGCATAGCTTTTCACAGGATGACAGTAGTTGGCTGATGTTCTACCTTGCATCTGGAGATTGATGTAGAAACATTGAGCATTGAAATCACAAATAAGCTACTAGGAGTTTTGCTCTAGTAGTAGGAAGTGTTGGATAATATTCCGTCCTCCAAAATAAGGTAGTCTTCTGCTTGAATCTTTGTTCTTCTTTTCCCATCTTTTAAATAGGAGAAATTCTTTTATGAGATAATGGAAGGCTATGAAATATGTTACTGTTTAAAGCATTCAATTACAACAGTGTGGTAGACTGCTTACAAAAAAAAAAAAAAAGAGAGAAATCTGTCTTCTTAAGTGGACTTAGTGTTGTATAATAAGAAAAGTCTAGACAAAGAAATTTATAAAATACTGCGTTCTTGGCTTAAGTGATCACTTATGCAATGAGTAAGACTGGGCCCATCCACAAAAATGCAGTCATTATCATGAGTCCTTTGTTTCAAGAGGTTGTTTAAGAAATTAAGAAACCTGTTTAAGAAATCAGAACTTAATTAAATCAGAACTTAAATTTTTAAGAAATTTGTTTCAGGACAAAATGTTTGTCTTTTGTAGTCTAAATAATTTTCCTCTTGTAAATTTTTCTTCTTATGCATCTGTGCAATTTACTTCTGTTTTTAAGTGTAAGGTTTGGAAGATCATGTGAAAAGCTAGTTTGCTATAATTTTTTGAATAGAAAAGATACAAGAAACCAGTCTGATATATGTTTTGTCCAGTAATTTAATATATAAAAATCTAGTTCTGAAATGCCATACAGATTTAGAAACTATTTATTACATATTAGCATGTTTAGGACTGCAGTCTTGTTGAGGGGGTTTTGTTTGTTTGTTTTTATGTATGGGCTTTTAAAATAGACTTAGTTTATGGTATTCTTTGGCAGAAGTTGATTAATCTGTTTTCCACAATTCCATGACATGGCAATAACTTGTTTAGTTTTGGGAAAACAATATCAAGCTTAGGCTTCTGGATCTCCACTGTGTAATTCTCCAATTACTCCAGTGATACTCCATCCACGAGTCCTGAGGGAGCTGGCAGACCATGTTGCCAAGCAGCTTTCCATCATATTTGAGAAATTGTGGCAATCTGGTGAAATTCCTGCAGATTGGAAAAAAGGGGAACATAACCCCGATATTCAAAAAAAGGGAAAAAAGAGGACCCAGGACACTATAGGCCAGTCAGTCTCACCTCTGTGCCTGGCAAGATCATGGAGCAGATTCTCCCTGGAATCTGCTAAGGCACATGGAAAATAAGGAAGTGATTGGAGACAGCCAACATGGCTTCACCAAGGGCAAATCCTGCCTGAAAATTTCATGGCCTTCTATGATACTGCCACAAACTTGGTGGATAAAGGCAGAGCAACATACATCATCTTCCTGGCCCTATGCAAAGCATTTGACACTGTCCCTCATGACACCCTAGTCCCCAAATTGGAAAGTCATGTGTTCAATGGATGGACCACTTGGTGGATAAGGAACTGGCTGAATGGCCGCACTCAAAGGGTTGTGGCCAACAGCTCAATGTCCAAGTGGCAACTGGTGACAAGTGGTTTCCCACAAGGGTCAGTACAGGGACCAATACTATTTAACATCTTTGTCGGAGGCACGGACAGTGGGATAGAATGCACCATCAGCAACTTGTCAGCTGATGACACCAAGCTTGGTGGCGTGGTTGGTATGCTGGAGGGAAGGGATGCCATCCAGAGGGACCTGGAGAGGCTTGAGAGGTGGACTACATAGAGCAAACACTATGTAGTTCAACCAAGCCAAGTATAGGGTCCTGCACCTGGGATGTGGCAACCCCAGGCACAAATCCAGGTTGGGCAGAGAATGGCTGGAGAGCAGCCCTGAGGAGGAGGACTTGGGGAGTGCTCATGGATGAGAAGCTCAACAGGAGCTGGCAGTGTGCGCTGGCAGCCCAGAAAGCCAACTGTATTCTGGGCCGCATCAAAAGAAGCGTGACCAGCAGGTCGCAGGAGGTGATTCTCCCCCTCTACTCTACTCTTGTGAGACCCCACCCGGAGTACTGTGTCCAGCTCTGGAGTCCTTAACTTTGAAAGGACATAGAACTGTTGGAACGGGCCCAGCGGAGGGCCACAAAGATGATTAGAGGGATGGAGCACCTCTGCTGTGAGGACAGGCTGAGGGAGCTGGGGCTGTTCAGCCTGGAGAAGAGAAGGCTCTGGGGAGACCTTCTAGCAGCCTTCCACTATCTGAAGGGAGCCTACAGGAGAGCTGGAGAGGGATTCTTTGTCAGGAAGTGTAGTCATAGGACAAGGGGTAATGGTTTGAAACTAGGAGAAGGGAGATTTAGAGTGGATATTAGGAAGCAGTTCTTTCCTGTGAGGGTGGTGAGGCACTGAAACAGGTTGCCCAGAGATGTTGTGGATGCCCCATCCCTGGGAGTGTTCAAGGCCAGGCTGGATGGGGCTTTGAGCAACCTGGTTTAGTGGGAGGCGTCCCTGTCCATGGCTGTGGAGTTGGAACTCGATGATCTTTGAGGTCCCTTCCAACTCCGACCATTTTATGATATCTATCTAGAGGGGCATTTAGGCAGAAAGTGGTGTGGCTGAATGACAGCTGAGCCATGTAGAGGCTGAGGGGCAGGTGGGAACTCAGGCTGAAGTATAGGATCTTATGGCTGGAACACAGCATCCCCCCTGCTTTTTTCCCTCAGTCTAGCATATGCTTATTTTTGCCTTTTGACAGCCAATGTGGCTGCTTTGGTGGTGACAACATGGACCAGAGCAGCCCCGTGTGGCTATAAGCCATCCTTGCAGCCTATGGCTCCGGAGAACAGCGTTGCTTCTAAAGGCTGTGCTCAAGGGAGAGGTTATCTGCTTACAAGTGAATTTCTGGACCCGTTTCAGGGGCTTGAGTTCATGTCAATTCATATGAGATTTCACATGCCTAATGTGTTTTGGAAAGAAACCTCTTTTAAAACAAACAAACAAACAAAACAGACCCCCGAAGCCACAAACAAAAACCCAGGATACTTTTATCAGAATAAAATTCTTATTGCTGAGAAAATTTGAGCTAAGGAATTAGCAGCTGTTTTTATTACTGATCTGTATTTTCTTAGAAAAAAAATTAATGCAATTATTTGTATCTTAAAAAGTTTAAGTTTTGTGGACTTTCACTTATAAAGCTTTCTTGTTTTCAGAAACAAGACACAGGACAGATTTTGTTGGATATGACCTATAACCAGTTGGGTGTGACAGAAAAGGAATATTTTGGTTTACAGCAAAATGAAACTTCAGTAGATTCACCTGTAAGTATAGTAAATAATAAATGTGTGTGCATGTGTATGTGTGAATACATGTATGCACACATGCATACACATGCACACACATACACATAAATAATCAGTATTTGTTTGTAAATATTTTTAATCCATCTAATAGTTTTTCATTTCACAGCGATGGCTTGAACCAAACAAACCTATTAGAAAGCAACTAAAAGGTAAGACTTGTTTTTAGTATCTTGATTTTAAGTGCTTAGTCTTGCTTTTGTGTGTTCGTATGACTAGAATAAATACAGTTCTTGTAAATTAGTGCATCCGGATGTTAGAATTTAATAGCAAGTCCTGTCTCTGCCTGTCATTTTAGCAGAGCTTTCTACATCTCTTACTGCTACCTGAGTGTTAATAAGACCTGGCCATTGTGGCTGTGAAAGCAGTAGCCATATAATGGTGCCAGTAAAATCCCTCCTGATAGGGAAGATAGAGAAGAGGGATTTTGATGAATAGCCAGTTTCATATGTAGGTTCTGGCAATTTCTTGTCTCAAGGAGAACAAGAAAAAAAAAAAAGCTTGTTTTTATTCAAAAACAATCAACAAAAACCCAACCACCACACACTTCCAAGTGCTCGTGTTGTTCTAGTGTATCTTGTTTAGAAACAGCTTTGGGTAGCAGCATGCTTACCAAGAAGAACAAGCTGGCCAGCATGACTGCCAGCTAGCAGCTTAGAAGGAATATGCGCTGTGAAAGCTAGACTGTGTTTTTCAGCTCTCTTATTTCTACTGTATGCTGTAGATTGTGTATGAATTGAAATAAAAATACATAAAATTAACGTGGTGGACTTTTGTTATTTTTTTGTATTTGTGTAAGATAGAATTGAGCGTTATCTGAGTTGAGGCACTTCAAATACATTTACTGCCTTTTTCCTCTTCTAGTACCTGTGAGGCAAAGATAACTAAATAATGCCTTTTATGTAAAGTAGCATATAAAAATATTTCAAATGAAAGCATTGTGATATTTGAGAGTATTTTCTTCTTATAACTGGGAGATCAGGAGAGACTTCTTGTGGTTTATTGAGTTTCATGAGAAAAATTTATGAAATTTCTATGTAGTTGTTTGTGTAATTTTTCTTTAAATATAGATATCAAAACCTTGGGTTCTTTCTTTTTGAAACAAAAACAAATTTGATTTGCTATTCTAAAATATTGCAGGTTTTCCCTGCAACCTTCGTTTTCGTGTAAGGTTTTTTATACCTGATCCTAACACACTTCAGCAGGAACAAACCAGGTAACTCTGTTTGATGTTTGCTTCCATGAACTAAGAATGTGTAAAGCCCTCCTTTCCCATCTCCACAGCTTGGCAAACTATGCTTTATTAGTTAGATAACTTCACATAACTATTTCTATTAAATATGTTTGGAATTAACTTCTTGATACGATGCTCATAGTGAATACTTTCTGTTATACACAGCCTACAACTCCAAAATACAGCCAGAGTACAAGCTAGTAGTTGGTTTATTTGCAGCTTTTGGCTTTTTGGGGTATTTTTGAGCCTTTTGTTGCTTGAAGTTCCTGCCTATTGCATTTCTCCTTCTCTTTTCTGATCCCTTAATTAATCAGATGTAATGATAAAAAAATAGTGAAGTTCAATGATTAAGCTGTCTATATTCTCTGTTAGAGGTGTTGTATCAACACTAAGTCTATTTTGAACATGGCATGGGAGGGTGGAATTTTTTTGTTTCATGAGGAACAGATAACAGTTTCTGTTTTATAGTTTTCCCATTACTTGTAAGATGCAAAGATCTATAATGCTTCAGTTCATAGTAGACCTTTAAATTCTTTTTTTTTTTTTTTTTAACCTATTCGTGGGTTTTTGGAGTGGGGGGGTATGTGACTTTTAAGTATTTTTCAATTAACTTGTCACAAGACTTAAATTGAATACTTGTTTCGGTCAGTGCACGAGTTGGAATTTAGAGTTCACAGGCATGGTTTAATCTGGCATTTTTGTAACATTTTGTAACATTGTCAATTCCAGTGACTGGAGAATATAAATAGTACAGTATGTTAAATGATGCTTCTTGTAAAAACAAACAATCACCACCTTAGCTATTACACCTGTTTTGGTATTTGCTAATCATGCAGTTGTAAGCTGTTCTGTAGTTTTAAACTGAAGTTATTCAGAAACCTGCTTTTTATGGTTCTTCACATTCCAATTCTCCAATATCACTATAAAGTAACGTTGCCAAATGCGCTAGTGAGAGCAAGACTGCACTTGGAGAATTGTTTAAGAGTTTTTTGCTAGCATATACTCCTTGAGAAATGTCTCATCCTTTGAGTAGTTCCAAGGTAGGCTAGTGCAGTTGGTGTTAGGGTTTTTTGCGTTAATTTTTTTGTTTTGTTTTTAGTGGTTGTTTCTGTTGTGGTGGTGGTAGGTCTTTTGGTTTTTTTTGTTTGATTGGTTTTTTGTTTTTTTGAAGTTACATCCATGATGAATATTCTTGGGAGAAAGAGATTTAGATAGCCAAAGATTTTTAAAGCTGTTGTGAGAATGAGAGGGTGTATGATTATATCTTTATAAATACCACTAAGCTTTATTCCTCTATTCATATACTTTTTCACGAAATCCCATAAACTAAACTAATACATGTAGCCACTTGAACCATACCTTTTAAATGTAAAAATAGATGTATGTTTGTTTTCCAAAAAATCTTTTTCTAGGCACTTATTCTTCCTGCAATTGAAGACTGATATTGTGGAAGGAAGGTAATAAGAATAATCTTCAGTTTCTTTATAATTATTTTTAAAATATAACTTTGAAAAACCTTAACTTTTTTTGAGGGTATTGTTGCTATAAGGAGATGCTGTATGTCTGCAGGTATGTCAACCTGAGAGATCTTTATGCAAGGCATGGTATTTCAAATATGGGGACCCAGTGTCTACTGTGGTAATCAGGAGGTGGTTGCAAAGGGCAGTTCATGTTATTGTTACTTATGATTTCAGGGTTGCATTTCCTATACTGAGGGCATATACCCGGTGGTTCCTTTGCCTGTGATTCTTGTGGGTTTTGTACATTTTTTTAAAACAATGAAAAATATGGTCTGAGTACTTGTTGCCAAGTGTAAATTGCTTTTAGGTGTTGGCTTTTTTCTTTTACAGAGTCAGTTCTGGTCATGAGATCAGAGCTGTCTTCGTGCTTGGCATTTGGCTAATTTTAGTGTTTGTGCCTAGTTTTAACTACACTGGACTGCAGCTGCTAAAATAATGTCCAGAGCCCCGTAAATCCCTCTTTTGCTTTCCAGAATAAGCATCTAGCAAGAATATGAGCATGTCCTTTTAGGACTAGTTAACTGCCATTTTCTTAAGAAGCTGTTAAAGAGCAACTAGCTTTGAATGTCCAGTTCTACTGTGCTTGACAAATAAAACTATCAAAAAAACTAGATACTCTTTGAAAATAAATGAGTTTTCACATGCAGACCTAATTGAAGAGACATTTTTAACACTACATTGTATACAGTCTTTGTCCAAATAAAAATACTTTCTCTTCTTTCCAGATTGTCATGCCCTATTAATTCTGCTGTTGTTCTGGCATCGTACGCAGTACAATGTAAGTAATAACCAGTTGTTATTTTGTTAATAAATACGTTTGGCTGACTACCTTCTCTGCTGTCTGACACTGAAAAACAAGAAGAGATTTCTTTCTTTATTTGTGTGAAATATTCAAAATGCTACAGGTGATGTAAAGAAGGTGCAGGTTATTAAAGCAGTCCTCAGGCGATCTAAATAGAAAAAGCAGAATCCTTCTGTCTGTCAAAAAAAAAAAAAGTTCAAACAAGAGTAACATTATTCTTATTTATGTGTGCTTGTACTGCTGACCAAAAAAAAAAAAGGCAGGTTTTCATTGTCATTGGAAACAAAATAGTGAAATTTACTGTGTGTTAAATTGCTATGGGAAAGCATTCCAGGGAAATAAGTGATCGTTTAGAGAACACTTAAGGGGAAAGTAAACTCATGGTTAAGAAACTCCAGTGTTTTTATGTAATGTTTTTTTCAGGGAATTTGATTTGTCAGATACTTAAAACTGTCTGGCAGTTGCAATAAATTTAAAGTGATGCTGCATAGGAGAGTGAAAACAGTGAAAAACAGGTGGAGGAAGACCTTTGTCATTAAACAACAACAAAAAACCCAACGGATTGAGGGTTTAGTGGAATTTATCTGTAAAATTTATTATCAGGGAAAGTATACTAGAACAATTATGTAATTATTTGGCTGATACATATTTAGCCCATTTCTTTATGGAAAGGCTAGCAATGTCTGCAGAAATGATTAAAGTAATTTTTAATTGAAAGGAGGACCAAGCTAACAATTAAAACATGTTTTTCAAAGGAGAAAGTGTTAAACTTGGCATGTATGAAAATAGATTAATGGCTATGAAGCATTCACTTTTATGTTTAAGTATATTGTATGTTGCACCCTGTTATTAAATGGAACTTTAACCACATTGTAGTGGTTGGTTCTTATTAAGATTGGTTGAAGCCACAAGTTTTCCATAGTAACTTGGAGTTGCAGTTATGTTGCCACAGGAAATGCATCCTTGCTCTTGATATGTGGGGCAGAGACACTCTGAACCGTTAGGACTGGTAAATGCAGTACTGGTGACCTAACTCTGCTAGGGCTTGAAAGTGTAAAGGAATGCTGAAGAATGCAATTACCTTATCATAAAGTCAAACTTAACATGATTTTTAAATTTTATTATGCCAAAGGTGTAGGATACCCCAAATCCCAAAGTAATTCCTGTTTCCCCTTCAGTTTTATGGCTGTTCCCCTTTTGGTGCTTTGGATACCTTTACTACAAATGCAGTCATTTGTAGTAAAGGAGAATGATACAAGGTCAGTGAAGATTGTGGAAGGGTAGTACTGTGTTTTTCTCCTTCCTGGTGGATTCTGAAATTTCCCATGCACCTATTTTGGCTAGTTTTCCTAAGTCATAATAGTGAGTTAGGAAATTACTATTTTGTTGTTGGTTTGTTTGTTGTTTTTTTTTAATTTTATTTCAAAACGATAGCTTTTGGGTTTTTGCTAGCTGATAGGCTTTCTGTTGCTTTTTTGATAGCTATATTTATTCTCTGGATCGGCAAAGAATGAAACATTTAATAGAAAGATGTGTTGCCGTAAAGAAAAAAAAAAGATTTTGTCTTGCCACCAGGTTTTTGCCATTTAAACAAAGGTGGTGGTATTGAAAAGACTTTCTCAAATCTGAGTGGTAGGTCTCCTTATGTAGTCACGTTTGCTAGGATTCTTGTCAACTTAATTTTTTTTAATAGCTTTCTTCTGGTGTTTTAATTTCTAATAGTATTTATTAAGGTGAGTTGAAGTTCTTGGAAATGAAGTATCTGCTTATTAAAAAGCCATTGTCTGAAGTTGCCATGGATTGGTTCTACCTGAGATTTTTCTTATTACTCTCTCTTGTTAGTGGTTTTCAGGCTACTCTCTCTGTAACTTCCCTAGTGTGCAGAAGGGGAAATCATCACTGTCTGACAATCTTATCATTATTTTTATTTAAAAGGGGGAGCGGTTGTTGCTGAGGCAGATGCCTTTCATTGTGCATGAAGTCTGATATTTGATATTACTGCTCTTGCTTTTTAACTGTAGTTTTCACATGTGGCAGTTGTATGGTTGACCTTCACAGACTTTGTCTGTGTTTTGCAAAGGGACAGTTGGTGATGTCTGTTGTGTGGCCGGAGTGCTGTCTCTCTGTATTTCCCTTTGCGCAGGTGCTTGGGTTGAACACAATGGCTCTGAAATAAAGCTCCAATATGTTACTCTGCACCCTTGTGGCACACCCTGTGTTGTCTGTGGTGCTAAGTTACAGGGGAATGCAAGTGGGTGTGAATACTGTGTCTAAATAGCATGTGACTAAACTTGATTATGAGTACAGTTCAGATGCTTGAAGAATAAGTCGTTAGCTTGTTATCAGTAAATGTGCTTTGACAGAAATGATCAGTGAATTTTGAAATAATTTTTTAAGGAGAACTATTATGACACATTGAAAATCACAGAGTTGTCAGAATTGGGAGGGACCTCTACAGATCATCTAGTCCAACTCCCCTGCCAAAGCAAGATTGTGCAGAGCACATGACCCGCCTGGATGCCATCCTGAGTATTAAAGGTCTCCAGAGAAGGGGACTCCAGAGCTTCCCTGGGCAGCCTGTTCCAGTGCTCTGTCACCCTTATCTCATAAATAGTTTATATAATTACATCTGAAGGATACTCTCATGCTGAAAACACAATCTGATGATAAATCATATGTCTTGGGTTTTTTTCTAGTGTAAAATGGGAATATTGTACAGTTAAAAAAATAAATAATGCACCTATGCAGTGCATTCTGTCACTTCTTTTTTTTTTTTTTCATTTAAAATGTAATAAAGCTAGTTTAGCACCACTTGTTTTCTATCACTTCCTGTAGTAAGGTCCCATTTCCAGAACGGTATTTAAATTACTAAGCCTTGGTATGTAAGAAGTCCCATGGGTTTGGTGGCGCTATGCTCTTATGTGTGTAAATCCTTTGCTGGGCTGGAACTTATATCTAAAGCGCACAAAGCCAACAAAAGATGTTATAAATACGTTGAAGCTTTCTTTTTCTTGAGCATCATTTGCTCAGTGATTCATTATGACTGGGGTCTTTCTCTTAGCTCCTATGATACTGTTCTTGACAACTATGAGGCATACTGCTATCTGTCTTTGGGAGTTTGTTCCCAAACTGGTCAATTAGGATTCAAACGGGCTTTAACTTTTTTTTTTTTTTTNNNTTTTTTTTTTTTTTAAAAAGGAAGGCTGATGAGGATGAGGATTCAAGGAAAGATGAGCTTAGAGTGCAAGTTCCTCAGGAGGTCGGGAAGAGTTTGTTAGAATTCTGGGAATGCCAGAAGGCTGAGATACCAAAGGAGATGGACTGTAAGATTTAGAGGAACATCAATAGCAGCCTCCACAGTGGGAGTTGCACCATGTAATTCTCCCAGCAACTTTCTTTTTGCCTGACTCTTCTAACTTGCCTTCATTTTGCCACCCTCTCTTTTTATAGAAATTATATTCAAATGTCAGACTTCCTAATTTAAGGAAACCTGCCTCATTTCATAGCTAGCATTTTGGTGTTTTTCTGTGTGTGCTCTCTGCTTATGCTTTTTTGAGCTGAAATGGTGCTCAGAAGGACGTAATGTAAACTGAGAGATTAAAGATTTGCTTAGACATCAGTCAGATTCCCGTTTGCATTCTGGGGCATCTGTGGCCCTTTTGCCCCAGAACCAAAATCAGACTGGATGAACAAAGAAAACTATAACCTGATTTTCCAGTGTTTGAAATTATTTACCAGATGTGTTGGGTAGTCTGAGAATTGTGCATGTCCCTTCTGTTCTTCTGAAGCCTGCAGAAATGCTGTTCAGACACAGGTACCTTTTATCATCAGCAGTACCAGAGTGTTACCCGTGTGATGAAACTCCCAATACAAGAATCTGCTTGGAGAAATTGAAACATACAAGCCTGTTTTCTTCCTCGTGGTTCACTGCAATCTAGACTGCTGCTCTTGAGCTTGTTAGCATCTCTTTGTGCAATGGCCCTTCTAAGACTGCCCTGATAGTTTATATACAGCAGCTCTCCAGCTGTTTTGGACTCTTTTCCCTTCATTATATTTTACAGTTGCACTAGGCAACACAGAGGCCACATCATTACTTTTTTGTCTGGTATTCTTTCACTATGCCATAAATTATTTTTTGAATCTTTAACACTTCAAAGTACAATGCTGTAATCTCTGAAAAAGAGAATGCCAAATTGGGATATTGGACAGTGCTGTAACTAAAGGGCCTGACTTTTTACAGTGCCTTGTAGACCTGATACTGTTTTTCTGTATTTTTAAGGCGGATGCACCAATTAAATATTTTTTTGTGAAATGTAATTAAACAGGGCAGAAGAACACTTAGTCAAGGTCAAGTTCCATGTAGTACAGTATTGTGCTTAGATAATGAATAGTGGTGAATGCTGAAAGACAAGATTCATGACAGAAGATCAGAGCAGTTTTAAGATGGATTAGTTTTGCGAAACCTCTTTGTGTTTTGAGAATACTGATAACTATTCCCATAAGTCTTCTATCCCCATATTTTTTCAAAATCAATATTTTTTGTACTTTGGATTACCCTTTACTTTTCTCAATACTACTTCTGATTGTGACTATATGGTTTCTGAATTATTTGTTGTATCTGCAATGCAGAAATAGGAACTCAGTGTAACTTCTATTCTCTAATTTGTTCTTTCCTTTTCCTTGTGACTGTTTAACTGTGGCTGGGTTTTGAGCAGCTCAGTTTGAACAGCATATGATTCTATGATATTTAACTTTTTTTTTTCATAGGAGGTATTAAAATTGCTGACTCATATTTTTTTCTTGAATGGTAACATGTCCTTGGGAGACCAATATTGTATATGTATCTAGAATTTTTTTTTGCAAACGTTCCTTTCTTTCTGTTAATACCTGATTTTCTGTTCTGTCTTACCACAAAGTGACCAGTTGTAAGTGGTCATAAGCAACTATTTACAGTCACCTCTAGATTGAATCTTTTAAAAAGGTTCTTGAGTGGAAGCATTATTATCTCTGCTTTACAAAATAGACTAGTTTTATCCACATGACATCTAGTTCTACTTGTCCAGTACAGACATCACTCTTGCTCAGTAGTTGAGTGTTTTAGAATTTATGTTCTTGTCCTTATTTAGATACAGGTTCTGCTCATTGCAACTCCTTTCCTTCTCTCAGCATCCACTTACAAGGGTTTTAGGTCTTCTCGGAGTCTCTCGCTCATAATAATTTTCAACATGGTGTGTTTCTTCTTTAGATCTGCATGGATTTTGCTCATTTCAGTGCTGGTTTTTAGTCTCTAATAAGTGTCTACATTTTTATGTTGGTTCTTTGAAACTGAATTCTGCAGTAATGCAGTATTTTCTGATTCCAGCATCATTTTCATACCTGAAAACTTTTTAGTTACTGTTAAGAAACAGTGACTGCTTTAGTTTATGCAGTGCAGTGTATTTATTTTTTTTTTCTGTTCTCTATTTGTGCCAAGAAGCAGTAACTTAAAATGTCTAAACTGACTGAATTGTACAGATTTGGAAGTATCTTTTCTTTTTGTACCTCAAAATATGAAGATATGAATGTTTAACATGAAGATAATTTGAAAATGAAGATAATACGAAGATAATTTTATCATTAGCCTTTAATATTATATTTCACTTTCAGAATGTCAGTCATTATTGCTGTCCTTATTAGGAAGCCAGTTATGTCCCTAATATTTTTTCATCCTGGATTGTAATTTTATACCTGAGGATTTTTACTCCTTGCTTAAAGTTAAATAAGTTATATAACTCATATACTAGACTTGTCCCGTTGTTCGGTTATTTTCTGTTCCACTGGGAACCTGATCTGCTTATGCAGTTATCCACTTTTAAAATCAGGCAATCCAGTTCACGTTTGTGCTTTATTCATGTCACCTAAAATATCCAATCCTGCAAAAAGTTACAAATCTAATGTCAAACTACTTAATTTTTTTTTTTTTTTGGAATGTTTCTCAGATTTTTTGGAAAGCTGATATTAAACCTATTTTCGAGGACTAGGTTTTGTAGGCAGTCCACCAGACTAATTGTCTGTATTATCTATAAATTATTTCCTATCATGCTTAGCTAATAAACCATTCATACACCTGTGGTATGCCTACTGCCATCTGTAGTTGTTTGGAATGCTGTATGCAGAAATAGGTTCTGATGTTATTACTTTTTATGCGATTTTTCTTTTTTTTTATTATGGCTTTCAAGCAAACGCTGGAGAATTGGAGACCAACCTGTTTCCAGTACCTTGAAGGATATCACTTTAAATGGGAAGCAGAAATCAGTTATTCAAAGTTAAAGGTTTTATCTCTTCTACTGTTATGTTTTCTGGGGCTGCCTGTGGAAATTGGTTTAGATAGAAATGATGGTATTTTGGTACTGTTAGCATTCAGAAAAGACAACAAAATTAATTTCTAAAACTGGGACCAAGCCAATAATTATCTTGGTCATTGTCGTGGTTTCAGCCAAATTTACCAANTATCTTTATGTGAGAGAGAACCACAAGCAAATTTAGCTTGGAGGAGGCTTCTTCAATGTCAGATTAGGTTGCTCAGGGCCTTTTGAGTTAAGTTGTACATTTCCAATTTCCAGTCCTGGAATTTCTGTTGTCTGTCATCCTTTTGGTTTGTAATCAAAGAGTCTGGCTCTGTCTTTCTTGCACCTTAACTTTGGGGCACTGAAAATCAAAAATTAGATCAGTGTGGCCTTACCCTAGTATATGAGACAACTGACCAAAGGTTTCTTGGAAGAAACCACTGAAAAAATGAAGCCTCAGTAATTTCTGTAAGAGTTTTTTGTGTGATGTTTCTTTCCTTAGGTATTTCCTTTTTCCTCTATATTCATTTGCAGTTATAATGAATTTAAGAGCAACAGTTGGCTAGAATGGAGAAAGGTAAATATATGTTTGGGGGTTTTTTTTACGGTAACTTTACCCTTATTGAGTCAGTGTCTGCTGGCTCATGATCAGAGCAGAAATTATGTTATGAGAAACTCAGATTAGAAATAGGTCTGTAATATGCCCTGCCTTTCTGCTCTCTTCTGGAGAAATCCAGTAAGGAGGTACAAACCTCACAAGTTTTTTCTTTTACTGAGGTATTGATATGCCCTAATGTGTTTTGGTTTTTTCCTACTTGGATAATTAAATCCTGCATAAGTTTATTAGTCTTCCAAGATGTCACCAGTGAGTGTTTCTAGTTACTCTTCAATTGGGACAGTTGGCTGGGGAGTTGGAGAAGCAAGTAGTGCTCTAAACTACTCCCCTTGTTGACATGACCTCAGGTAGCTAGAAGGAAGATGAAAAAAGACCAGAGCAACCTCCATATTTGGAAGATGAGCAAGAAGACACTACCACATATTGCATGAAGGAACAGCAGTTGCCCTCTTTAGAGAAGGTAAAACTACAGTAATTTTTTTTTTTTTTACCTAATGCGAATAAAATTGAAGCAGACAATTAATTTGTCTCATTGCTGGAAATCTGGTCTCCTCCTGTTAAAAAGAATGCTATTCAAGCTACCTGCACCAAACCCTTAAAAATGTAGACTGTGTATCATAGAAAAGATGGGTTGTGGTAATGTTTTATAAAGGAAAGTATTCAATCAACTACTGTCATCTATGAGATTGTGTGCTTTATTTTTACACTAAAATACCTATTTTATTAAAAAAGTTTTTCTTTTTTTTTTTCATTGTAACTGGCTTAGTCTTGGCAAAGACTTGAACTTTGGTTCATATATAGATATTCCTAAAAATTATTTTAGTTTCTTGTTATATTTCTGGATGATCTGCCTTTTTGCTTGCTTGTTTCTTCTTCTGAGATGTATGTGGCAGAAGAGTCAAATATGTTTTTTGGTTCTATGGGTAAATATTTAGCCAATTTGCTAACTAATTTAAAATTCAGGATACGTTTAAAAAGAAGGGGCTAAGCATTTCAGGGACTTCTGCATTCAAAATAATTTGCCTTTCTGGTTTCTTTTTATTTAAATATTTCCATTGATGTTGACAATTAGATGTGCAACTATACTAATTTCTGACCACATTTGCCTGGTAATTGTTTTGTATCACAGTGGTTCCATTTTCTAGGCCATAGAGATAGTGCTTTTTGGATATGTCAGTGGCAAACATTAGTTATCTCATGCATTAAAGATCCTCCACAGTTATTTTCGCTGTAAATTCTGTAGTTCACAACTTGCTCCCAACCCCCAACTTGAATCATTTACATCAATATTTCATGCTTTGCTTTTTCTAAAAAATAATAATACTGTTCCTAAAAGTATGCTCTTTACCTTTATTTAGTTGAGGGGTTTTCTATGCTGAATTGTTCGCAGTCTATACAAGTACTTTCTTTTGTGTTAATTTATAAGTAATATAAATAACTGCTGGGAAACTCTAACGTTTTACAATAACTGTTTTATGCTTCTTAGGGAAAAAGCAGCTTATTACGGGTTCTAGTGATTTGTTTAAACATACCATCATTTTTTGGCGTTTAATCTCTTCAACTATTTCATGAAATCATGCAGGGTTTTGCTTAATTGGAACTAGGTAAATTTGTGGGAAAGGCTCAAGTACTTTATTTGAAGCCATCTCCCTGCAGGCCCAAACCTTGCATCTTTGTAGCAAGTAAAAGGTTTGTGTATCTTTTCCAGGGTACAAACTTACGCTGACCTAGGTTTTAAAGAAAATTTTGATTTCTTTCTATCAACCATACCACCAACTGTGGATAAGAATTAGCTTTTATCTAGTAACTGTTGAAAACTATTTACTAGCTAGCATCATTTTTGAAGGGATACAACTTTTTTTCTGTTTGTCTGTAAGCATATATTTACTTTCAGTAGAAACTTGGTAGTATTGTGCATAAATCAGCAGTTATTTCTTGTGCTTTAAGTAACTCAAGTTCAACTGAGGCAAGATTAACAATTGAATTGTTAGAACAGAGGCACAGTTAGTAGTGTGAACAGTTTTTACCTGACAGTTTGAAAAGTAGATACTTCTGAAGTGAGACAGGTCTCGTTGAGGATTTCTAACATTTTGTAGTCAATATTTTGTAAATCAACTTGATATCATTTGCCATCTCTTATTGAAGTAATTTGATTTCCTGTAATGTTACAGTCTGTGCCGATGTGGTGGTTAATGCCTGGTGTTACAGCTTGTGATGCAACAGTGGGGCTTATATAGGTAACTAAATAAAGTACTGAGTCATTCACTGCCTGAGATTATAGATATGGTAAGCGTTTTTTGAAGAAAAAAAAAATTGTTTTCGCTTATGCCATACAATTCCCTGCCTTTACCACTTCTTGCCTGCTGGGAAATAATTCATAATGCTTGCATTTCCCCATATGTATATGTGTTTTAATGAGGAGAATTAATTTCTTCTAAATAATAATCGAATAACTCTGAAAACTGTGTATATGTTTCTTGTTTCCTAACAGCACAACTTGGAGACTATAATGCTTCAGTACATCATTCAGGATATCTGTCAAATTACAACTTTATACCAGAGCAGAACAAAGATTTTCTTACCAAAGTAGAATCTCTACATGAGCAACACAGGTAACAACTTTTAGTTCTCTCTCATCTCTTGAGATTTTAAAGAAAAAAAAAAAAGATGCCAAAAGGAAGGCTCAGGTTTTTAGTAGTTTCAATACAACAGGCAATTTCATGTAGCTTCTGTTAGATGAAATATTTGGTTTTATCATGTAGATATTGGACTAATCATATTCAGAATATGATGCCAATATGTTAAAATGTTTGAAGTTCTATCTATAACAATGGTTGGATCAGTTCACATTATACATTATTAATGGCCACCATTACACATACACTAGAGTGCTGTACTAGATGTTTGAGGGTTTGGGGTTTTTTTTTTAATCAAGAACATCTGACCACTTCTTAAATCCTGTAGGTCTTTTTTTGTCTGTCTGTGGGAAGCACCCCACACACCATGAAACACTTCAATTAGCGTGCTTTCTTTACACTCTCCTGAGTGTAAAGGCTACAACAGATTATGCCAGTCAGTCTGCTGCTAATTACTCCTTCTGAACCTGCAGAATTGTCTCTTGTTAGACTGCAGCTTTAGAATTAGTGGTGTTGATTAGATATTCACGGGCTGAATGCAAATGTGCCAACCTAAAAAATTATCTGTGAGCATGTAAGCAAACAAAATCCAAATCTCTGTATCTTTACTGCAGCAGAGCTAGTTCCCCACTCTCCCACTTCTTTGATTTATACCCTGAAATGTCTCCATTTTCACACACACTCCCCAATATTCCCCAACTTTTTTTGTCATCTTTCAGTACTCTCCCTCTTGTTTCTTTGCTGCTAATGGCTGTAGTAAGTAATTCTGAACTTCATGTCTGTTGCCTAGCAGTTCAGAACATGCTTAGTCATTTATGTGGTGAAAAAGAGGTAACCACTGAACTTGAGCTGCAACCATTTCCCCAGTGTTGGTGCTAATCTGGACTGCTTTCCTAGCAGTTCATGTTTGGGAACTCAACAGCTGAGGCCTCTACTCCTTCCAAATTCATTTGAAGTTTCCGGTAGGCTGAGAAGTTTTTTAGAGGAGGACTTTTAGGCAGGCATGAATAAATATGTTTGTCTTTTGGAAACTATAGTCTTGGAGACCATTGAGGGAAGATTCTGAGGAGTCTTGAAGTGGTTGGGTTGAACTCATTTATTTAGTGCTACTATAACCAGAAATATAAAATCACTTATATTCTGCAGAGAAAAGACTAGAAGTGACTATTGATCTAGATGGGTGGGGTCTGGTGGAAAGACTCTTTTCTGGGTCCTTTCAGTGAAATTGATGCTTTCATTGAGTCTTTTTGGTAGACTAAAGCCTTGATGACTGAGGCTGCTGTATTTTAATTCAGGTAGGTGGTAGTAATGAAGTTGTGAATAAGAATACTTCAGTAGACTGGACTGTGAAAAATATTTCTTTGTTCTTTTAACCCATTTTTGAAACAGCTTTTCAGATCTGTTTATTACGGAGTGCAGGTACAGGCAGACAAAATATTCTATATTCTGGCAGCATTTCTTGCATCTTCGTTTGGCATTCATAGTGGATACCTCTGTCTGACACAGTTGTGATTAAATCAGTGCTAGTAACATCTTTGACAAGAATGGTTCTTCGGTTCACCAGGCCTTCTGAGAGGGAAGCACAGAAGAAATGAGAATTTATCGTCTTACAGTCTGAGAAGAACAGCTTTAATTTTGTTTGAGATTCCTGTTGATCTGGAGTAAATAATATTTGTTGTAGACCATATGGGATATCTGTAAATTGTTCTCCCTTTTAAATCATCATTTTTAGGTTACAGGATAGCAAAGTGCTTATAAAGGAAAATTAAAGGGTTGGAAGTGCTGAAGGAAGATATGGACCTTGAAAAGCCATGTCTTGTATGTTGTAACTCAATGAAAGTTGAGGGGTTTTTATGCCATTCTGCAAAACCTGAGAAAGTTGTTCTATGGACGTGTACATATCAGAATAGCTGAATAGCTGTTGAGAAAGTAACTGCTGTCATAGTCAACTGGTATAGCTTGCGAAATTTTCCTTCCGTGTTCATCCCTAAATCCATAGGGCAATTTTCTATATGTAGCTTGTTCTGACAAGGTTTTTGTACCTTTTTTTCACTTAGTACAAAAGCAGCCTGAGGTCTTAGGATGTTGATATTATCCAAATTGATAATGTTTTTGTAGTGCTTGATAGATCTGGACATCAGTCTGAGGAGAAGGATGCCTTGAAACTTCATATGATGCTTATATTCCAGATGAAGTTTGTTAGCCTTTGGGTATCAACAGCTATAAAAAACATGGAAGGAGACACTAAGACTGGTTTCCTCTAATGTGTTTATCTCAGCCAATTTCCCCTTACCTGTTTATCCTGCTGAGTAACTACCACTTGCTTAGGGACCTCAAGGTCTCCTTTAATCTGTAATTGAGTAAGGAGGTGTAACAGCCACAAGAGAAAAAACTAAGTCTGTGCTGAAATACTTTGTCTTGCTGGTTCTTCAAGATACAAGGCTTGGTCAGTCTGGTGTAGATAGTGTATGCAAATTGAGAATTAAAATGTGTTGGTATGCAACAGACTTTTTCCACCTTTATAATAAGTTCATGATCAAAATTTAATAAGTGAAAATACTGCACTCTTGCAAACGTATTCAGCATCCTGTTGTGTAATAATATGGTCATCTTGTGGTTTTGGGGTTTTTTTCTCTACCTTTCTGACACAGTATAAGAGATAAGGTTGACTAACACTTTTAAAATCAGGGTGACAATAGTCACAGTAGATATAGATCTGAGTAAGCAGTTTATCTCAGGATTACGAACAAACAGCTCTCTCTTCATTTTTGCTCTTTTTCCCAATATTGTGACATCCTCAAGCCACACTGATGACAATGGCTTTCTAGTTCAAGGTAACTTTCAGTTTCAGAAGCATGATTTAGTATTTCCTAGAGTGGCTGTTTCAGGGCATAACATTTTGATGGCCTAGATCTTGAAAGGAGGGATATTAATTGGAAGTATTACATGCTCACCTTTTGAGGGAAAGCCCCTTTTAAAAATGAGAATGAATGCCTTTCTATTTGGAGTTCTTAACTCAATGTTATGTCAGGTTTTTACAGGTTGTATTTAAATTGCATTTTGATAACATAATTTTATGCATGTTGTTTTGGAAGCTCACCTAGCACTTTTTTTTTTTTTTAACCTGCACTTAGTTGTAGGTATCATCAGATGATATAGGGTATCTCTTTCTACTTAGGTGTGTGTAGGTATTACACAAGCCCCTCAGCCTCTGTTCTTATTGTTACTTTAATACACTGTAGTGCTTGAATTGCTGATCTGTGCTGTGAGACCACAATTACTGTGAGCACAGCACAATGTCAATACACTACCTCAGATTCCAGGTTACGATGGCCTCTTTTATGATCTGTTCTTGACTGGTCTTGATCCTGCAATTTATTGGAAAGGTCTACCTTCATCATTGTGGTTAAAGAAATCTTGTTTAGGCTACATTGCATTCCTCTCACATGAATAATTAGTAGGCTGCATGGGAGAACCAGCTAGGTAGGGACTACTTTGGATTCTTTGATTTTTAAAATTCGGATAGATTCCATGTAGCCTTTCCTTGAAGATGTATAAACTTCTTATTCGAGGTTTGGGGAATTTTTGAGTTTTTGTCTCTGAAAAAAAAAAAAAAAAACCCCAAA
>VZRU01020730.1:841592-907817 GCA_013398155.1 Pedionomus torquatus
TAATTTTATGCATGTTGTTTTGGAAGCTCACCTAGCACTTTTTTTTTTTTTTAACCTGCACTTAGTTGTAGGTATCATCAGATGATATAGGGTATCTCTTTCTACTTAGGTGTGTGTAGGTATTACACAAGCCCCTCAGCCTCTGTTCTTATTGTTACTTTAACACACTGTAGTGCTTGAATTGCTGATCTGTGCTGTGAGACCACGATTACTGTGAGCACAGCACAATGTCAATACACTACCTCAGATTCCAGGTTACGATGGCCTCTTATGATCTGTTCTTGACTGGTCTTGAACCTGCAATTTATTGGAAAGGTCTACCTTCATCATTGTGGTTAAAGAAATCTTGTTTAGGCTACATTGCATTCCTCTCACATGAATAATTAGTAGGCTGCATGGGAGAACCAGCTAGGTAGGGACTACTTTGGATTCTTTGATTTTTAAAATTCCGACACATTCCATGTAGCCTTTCCTTGAAGATGTATAAACTTCTTATTCGAGGTTTGGGGAATTTTTGAGTTTTTGTCTCTGGAAAAAAAAAAAAAAAAAACCAAACAAAGAAACCACCAACCCAGTTTCAGAACTCTGGAAGCTTTCTGGAAGACCAGAAGATAGAATCTTTGTAAGTCTTGCAGCATGCTTCACATCTAGCAGCAGGAGAAAAAAGTTTTTAGGACTTACAAGTTGTTCATAAATCAGATGACTTTTCCTCAGTGAGTTTCCTAACTTTAACTTATTTAATTTTCTTGCTCCCCTTTGTTGTTGTTGGGGTTTTTTAGTATATTCTTGCTTCTAATCTTTATTCTAAACTATGTCTTTCTGAGAGACTATACAATACAGAATATTTACCAATACAGCTTCTTGTTATAAAGGAAGCTTTTATAGAGGAATTGTTTTCTCATTCCTTTAAACAAAACAGTTGCAAATGATTTTTCTAAAAGGAACTGGCCCAGAATGGCTAAGGTAATACAATTCTGTAAAATTTTCTTGATTTTTGAGAGAAGTTTAGGAGGGCCTTCACCAGTGGAGATCTCGTGGCACTAGTTAATGAGGTTTATTTGTGAGACACTGGGCTGTGGAATTCTGTTTTTTTCTGTATTTGGAATAAATATAATATGTCTTAAATTTTTGACTGATTTTTTTTTCTCCCCTCTCCCCTTTTAGTGGCCTCAAGCAATCTGAAGCAGAGTCCTGCTATATAAATATAGCACGAACACTTGAATTCTATGGAGTGGAATTGCACAGTGGTAGAGTATGTTTACAATGTGATTTTTCACTTGGAAAAACAAAGTCTTTTTTTACATGAATTTAATAGCAGTAAAAGCAGTAACATGTAAATATTGACTATCGTGTTATTTTTAATTAAAGTCTTAAGTAATTTTTCAGTGATTTCTGGGTTCAGCCAAGTAAGCTAGATTTCCTTGAAACAGCAAAATGTATTTTTCAGAAAAATTGTTCCAATACTGAAATATGTTTTACTTAATATTTTTACTAAAGTTTATGAATGTCTTAGCATGAAAGAAAATGAATGCTCTGTTTAGTGCTATGGTGTAGTTGGCAGGTCTTTTAAGAATTTACTTTCTCTGAATTTCTAACAATGTTAAGAGTATAGGGTCTTTTTTTAAAAAAAAATAAAATTCTATTCTATGAATGTAGGCTAAATCAAAGCAGTGTGAAAGATGACCACAAAAAATGCGTTTGAAAACTATCAGACCACAGATACATTGATAAGAAACATGTCTTAGTATTTCACTAGCTGATGGGTTTGAATTTTTTTATCACACTAGCTATTTGAGACAAATCTCCAAAATACTGATTTTTTTTTTTTATTGCTTCCTTTTGTGCAAGTTGCCATTTGTGCCTTTCTGTAATAGCAAATTATTTTGGCGTAAAGCTTGTAGTATAAAAACTAAACGAAGTGTAGCGCAAATAATTGATTTCTTAAATGAGGATGACTACTGTTTTTCCTATCATTTTTCTGCGATTTGTTAATAATCCTGATGCTGAGAATTTTAATGAAAAAGTCATCAATTTTGCTAATGATGGATGGAATAGAAAAGGCCCATTTCTTCCTTCAGTGTGATGTTTTCTTACTTGTGGTAGCATAAAGAAAAAAAGCAGAAGTGAGTGTTGCGTTAGATTTTTAAGAATTCCTAAAGTATTCCTGTTTAAAGCTACTGATACTATGTTCGTGAAATAAAATGCTCGAAAAGTAGTTAACTTTTTTTTAAAGATGGGGAGAAGTACAGAAGAAAGGAAATAACTGAGGTGATCAAAATATGAACTGTCTGTGCTCATACCAATTGATATGAGTATCGGGAGAGGCAACTGTTATGTGACAGCTGTTAAAGGTGATCAGGTATCTTGATTCATGTGCATTGGTTGTAGGTAAGTAAGCTAGCATAAGTAAAAAAATTCATATGTTCTTGTGTCTTCTGGCAATGTAAAAGACTTCCCAATTTCTGACAAGATGATTACCTTTAAATGGCAAATGGACATCTTATTAAATCTGACTTTGTCTATTGGATCATTGTCTTTCAGTTGGGTCATCTGTCACCCTTCTGCTTTATTGAAGAACTCCTTCGAGTCACACTTGAGATTTCCCTATATGCACTTGATCAGTCTATGACTTTTAACTTCTGTCGTTGCCTAGTATTTTGATAAGCCAACTTAAGTTCCAAGACTTTCACAGTGAGGCTATTCTCTTAACATTCATGAGATGCTGTTTCTTAAAGCTCTTCAGCTTCCAACATCTATCCTGAGTTGTAGGCCACCAAACTACATGCAGGATGTCAGTAGTAGTCATACCAGTGCCAAATAGAATAGTTTAGGGTGGGTTCAGACGTCTTCAACTAAATGAAATTACTTTGTAATACGCCTTCTGAAGATAACTGCTTAAACAGTGTATTTATTGGTTTTTTCCCAGTGCACTGTTTCATATTTAGTAACCTGGGGCTCACAGTTGTCAATTAGTCATGAGCCACTACTATGCCTGACTGTATGATCCTAATCCAATTAAGTACAGATTTGAATCAAAGCCTTATCTAATCTAGGCTGTTAAAATGCAGACTGTCTTGCTACTGTTTCAATCCAAATTAATATTTTTAACACAGTTTAATTTTTTTGAAAGATGAAAATATTTGAAGTGGTCTATTTCTTCTAGCACTTGAACTGAACCTCTACACAACTAGAAGCTGCTAGAAATGAAAGGGAAAGCAAAATCGAAAATGTCGTGCCACCTTTTAAATCTGTGTTGTGACATATTTGGATGTTGAGTTTTGTTCTTCCTCTCCCTTCCTTATCTCATAGTGGATAACGGAATAAGAAAAGTACGGAGGAAGATATTGATCAAGAATGTTTTAAGAAAAATCCTTCTGTAGCAGGTGAACAGCCTGGAGAAACATGAATAACAAACAATTTTATTTCTTTTCCTGCTTTGGTAGTGAAAGATTTAAGGAGCTTCAGTATCCCTAGAAAGAGACAGGTTTAAGCAAAATGGTTTTTCTATATAAAAAGTTATTCTATGTGGCTGCAATTGAGCTGTGGGGATTATTGCTGTTTTAATGGATGACCAGGGTAAAATATGATATCAAGAGCAGTTAGGCAGTTCAGTGGAAGAATGATTCAGTGGAGTCTGTTAAACATGCAGAAAGCTTCTGATCTAGGAAATCCTCTAGCTGTAAATCACTGGAAGCTGAAGTGGGGCGTTATTAGTAGAGGTGTGATTGATTGTCTCTCTTTGTGCTTCCAAAACATTGTTTACAAGTTGTTGTTTGGACTGAATGCCATGAGGCAAACCTTTCAACCAACATGTTATCATTGTTTATGTTCCTGAATGCTTATAAGAAAAGTGACAGTGCTGGACGCCAGGGTGGACATTCTTGGCGTGGTCTTCTGGTAGATAGTCTTCCATTTGAAGAGTGCTTTGCCTTTGCTGCAGCAGTTCTGCAGAAGAGTACTCCTCAACATTTCAGCTGGTAGCCCACGTTAGTTGTAAATGACAGTTTTCTGAAATTTGAAACAGTCTATTTATGAAGCTTGTAGTGAAGGCTAGATAATGTCCCCCTATACACTGCTTCTTCACGGAAGATACAATGTATACACCCCAGTTTTGGGAGGGATGTTTGCCACTGCCTCCTGATAATCCTTCCCCTCCTTAGTACTGCTCTTAAATCACCCCTCCAGATTTGTTAGATCCCACCAACTTGAACAGATCTAGCAGGGACTAGCTAAACTGTGACTTTTTGAAAGGCTTCATCTCTCTAGAACTTTGATTAAGCTCTTTGCTGGTAAAATGGTCTTAGTCCTCTTAGATTGTGTATGCAGAGGGAACAGGTAAGAGCTGAATTTTATACTAGTGGCCAAAATAAGCTGATGCTTCTGTGCTGGTGGCTGAGAATGGCATACTTATGGATAATGTTTCTTGAAGAACAGATAATTACCTAGTTTTCTTAATGTTAATACTTTATGGTACAGAGCAAAGTATTTTGCAGAAGCTGAGTGTGAGCTTCCTTTTTAGCAACTTGCTAAACACAAAACTTCCATTAGTGAATTAATATGAGCTCAGTTTTCACATGAAACACTTTTGCTTTTCTCTGAGGATAAATCTGAACTGCTAAAATTGTAGTATCCAAAAATGAAATACTATCAAGAAACTCAGGAGACTGAATTCAATACCTTAAACTATATTGCGATTTCTGAAATTCCTGACCTCCTTTGACTCTGGACCACTATCTTATCACCTCAATAATTAGTTTCATATTAACTCATCTTTCATTTTTACTCAGAGACAAATGTAGAAAATTTGTGGGATCCATATTATTTCCATATCTACAAAAATCCAGATGGTAATTGTAAATGAAATAAAATGTGAATCAGTATTTAACTAGCTAGATGCCTGCTGTTATCATTTTTATCTCTATAATTTATTATTGTTATTATCTTTATAAAGAAACAGATAAAAAGAATAATATATATATGTTATTTTTCAGTTGGGCAATTTAATAGCATAGATGTTTTGGAAGGAAATAACTGCACATCTACATCGTCTTTCTTTTTTGAGAGCCTCTTTCTTTATGCTAGTTCAAAATCTTGTTTTCATATTTCTTAGGTTTATCACAAGAGAATTGAACATAAGAAATAGCATGGGAAGTTAGTTTATTGGACTGGGAAGAAGGGGGGGGTGGGGGTGGGGAATGAACTTTGTTCTTGCAAAGCTCCCAGAGAATCTGGGGTAGTTTAGCCTAATCCCTATCAAGTGTTTAGCTAATCCTTTATTTCTGCAAAATCATGTAGGTCTTCAGCTTTTTCTACTAAAGCTGTTTTTCCTTCACTATTGAGTGGAGTAAACTCCAAATGCTAGTAATGCAGGTTTCTGCCCTGCTTTGTTGGCTGTGTCATGGCAGGGTAAGCTAAACTACATGCATTTCATCTTCTGAAATACCTCAGTTTTCTCCCCAAGTATTAAGATAAAGGGGCATCAGTTCTGGATTCCTGTAATATGCTGGCATAAGCTGGCAGTTCAGGACCTTCTTCTGATGGAGATTCAACCAGCTCTTCTAGCAGTATTTCTTGGCAAAGTAAGGTCGAAAGTTATGAGGATTATGAATAATTTCAGCTGTTTCTGGGCTACCCTGATTTTAAGTGCACTTGGGCTGCTACCTACCCAATGATTTTCTTTTATTATGTTCTCAGAGATAGGACTGGTGTTCCTCTCATCTTGTATGTATTCAGTGTTAATGTGCTATGTATTAAATAAGTTATGCTTATTATTGGAGGTCGGAATAGATGACCTTTGAATGTCCCTTCTTGCCTGGAGGATTCTATGATTCTCTATGAGGTGTTGTGCATTTCACTGGAGGTTAATAAAGCACGCTTTATTATAAAGTAGGTTCAGCTTTATTCATTCATATGTCTGTATCATCCTGCTTTTCAGCTATTTGTGAAGGATTTATTGTAGACTTTCCGTGGTATTGTTAGAGGATGTGCTATCTGTTCTGTTCTTCAGTACTTCACTAATATAAAGAAATTGGGATTGGACATGTATATTAACTGAACACATACTACCATCTAGGGGAGCAGCTAAGCTACTGAAGGCTTTAAGAGAATCCATTACCCTTTACAAAATAGCCTGAAACTACTTTTGCATCAAACATGATGTTTTAACCAATGGGTTCTACACTTACACATAGATTTATGCACGTGTTCAGCTCTGTTCAGAAATCTGTGTAATAATGTATTAGTATGTGTTGATCATAGAGAAATAGGAAGCCGAGATTTGCAACTTCTTGAACACCAGCTTGGGTTTAGTGTCCAATTGATGATGCGTTTCCTCTTGAGTATCTCAATACATGAAAAAGATTGTAAATTTATGGATGCATTTTTCCAGTTGATCCAATGCACAGTTTTAGGTAACAATGGGTTCAATTCAGTGTATCAAATATTCCTGTGATATTCCTGTAGCATACTCCTGATATGCAGAATTGTGGTCATCTCCTGTCAAGTCTTTGTTGATAGGACCTTTTAAGAAAGGTTCTTTCTGGAAAAGGAATTATTTTCTTTGTCTTTTTGAACAGTTTAGAATCAGGATTTTTGAGTTCAGTTCCCAAAATTCTGTGACATTTACCAGGCTGATCTTGGAAAATACTTAAACTTCTTTCCCATGGTTAAATTGATATGGGTGTACTTGAAACTTTATCATGATACTGACCTAAAGAATACCTAGTATACATTGAAACTTGTTTTAGTGAGTGGAAGTTGAAGGAAAGAGATGCATGGGAAAAAAATCCAAATATGTGATTGAATTTTTGCCTCAGGACTAGCAATTTAAGTGTAGAAAACTTGTAAATTAATGTATAAGTAGATAAATGGGACAAACTGCTTGTGAGTTCTTAAAGTTCGGGGTTTTTTTTTTCAGGATCTCCATAACCTAGATCTTATGATTGGGATTGCATCCGGTGGAATTGCTGTGTATAGAAAACTCATCTGCACCAGCTTCTATCCCTGGTAAATTCCATTACTAGTAAAGAAACACATCTGGTCTTTTTGAACTTAATTGCATTTGCTTTAACAATTATTCCAAAGAAGCCTACAAAACTTGTTCTTTATTGCGATATCATGGTATTTCCTTGTGTTGAGATAAAAATGGAAACTCTTTCTTAGGCTTTTAATTCTTTAATGCTTTCGGACTCTTGCACTGTGTGAAGTCTTGGTCAAGTTAATTCATATACAGGTTTCAATACATGATTAGGAGGACCCTGTGCCTTAGAGGTTGCTGCTGTTACAGAAAATAATGGTTTTTAATTTTTTGAAATCAGTACTACATGTAAAGCTCAACAGCTAACAGTCTAATAATTTTATCTTCTCATTCACCAAGAAGATACTTGCCAAATAACTCATTTTAGATTTCTCTTCTGAGAAGTATCTCAGATATACTGGAACTAGGATAATATAATTTGGACAAATTTTCAAATGCTGTTAAACAGGTCTATATAATGTTAACAAGTTTTGGAGTCTCTGAGGGAGTGTCCTTTGCATACAAATGTATGATAGTGCTGTAGTAAATAAGCACTACACAGAAGCAATGTGCAGATGATGTCTAACGTGAAGAACATTAGAAATTAATTACAATATAATGATTTATAGTATTTATGGGCTTTCTTATTTATACCATATTGAAAATGATAATGTAAATTAGGAATTCCTTGGAGGCTAGGTCATTCCTTAAAGTTTTCGTATTGGACCAGAAATAATTTTTCCCAGTCTCTTTTTCAAAATAAATATTAATTTGAATACTTGATAAAGTTTAGCTTTATTGTGTTATGCATAATTTCCTCTTGTAGTTTGTAATGGTTTTGCTGGAGAATGTTTCCTTAATCATGATGGAAAAATGCATTCTAATGCGTTATACTTTTTTTGCTCCTTAATTATATAAAAAGGTACTGCTCAACAATATCCATAAATACTTGAATCATTCTATCCTTTCATTATGAACCCAACCTAGCAGGTATTTCCTGTGGTAAAGCAATGAAATAGGTTTCAGTATATTTTTAGTGGAAAATATACTGCACAGTCTCTGGATTTTTCTTATTTATTTTCTGTGAATTGTCTTTCAACTCAATTGGATGTACTGTAACCATCCTTAAATGTATGTCAATAATGTTCTCATGTAGCCCTGTAACATCTTGTATTTTTATCTCTCTACTGCATACTAAAGCATAAAAGAATTTTACCTTTTTTATTTGTGCCCTGAGCACTGCCCTTTCGTATGTCAGCCTCTCAGCTTCTTTAAACAGCTGCAGGTTTTAAAAGCTGTCAGCTGGAGGCACATTTTCTGTCTTCTATAAGTCGTCTTATGCTAACTTACTGACCTAAGGTATGAATGGATAATAGTGATCCTGAAAACCATAGCGACAGCATTTTAAAATCCAGGACTGTATGATTTTTAGGGAAGGGAAAGAGAGCTTTGTGGCCCACAAGAGAGGAGAAACCCACAACTTCCTGTTCTACTTTTACTGCTGGAGAGCAAGTGGGAATAAAACACAAATGCTAAAACATTATTTACAAATATCTGTTCTCATTTGCAATGAGAAATGGAAGGGGGAAAAAAAATCCACAGATTTTTTAGTTCGAATATTTTTCACCTCAAAATATGAGGTTTAGGCAGCAATATTTTCAGCTGACAGCTAATGCAATTTTTCCAAGCTTTCCTATTCTCTCTCTCTAAAAATAACTTCTCAATTTGAAAAGAGCAAATACTCACTATGCAGGGGATAAGTTTTTGATACTTTTATTTCTGGCTTCTTGAATTAGTTAATCATAATTCTTCATGTGGGAATGACATCTGGTCCTTGCACCCTGAAAACAGGCAAACAAGGAAAGTCACTGGAGCAGACTAGCCTGTGCTGTTCGCTTTCAATTTCTTTTTAGACTTCAAAGCAGGATATATTTCTGTAATGCCAGGAATTTTAATGTATGTATTTTTATGTTTGGCTGAAGGTTTGCAGGTAAGGAGATTCTGAGACTGACCAAAAAACAAAAAAAAACCCAAAAAACCAGTCAAACCCATTGAGGTAATTGAAATAGTATTTAGGCTTTTTATGTAACACCATCTGTAGTAATTAGTTTTTGTTATGGGCTGAGCAAGCTACACCATAAATGTGGTAGAACTCAAGGTGGCAGCAAACACCACCAAAGCACTCTTTCCAATACTAAGTGAAATACTGTGCAGCATTAATGGATGACAATGATACAACTATGCCATATGGTAGTAGTCGAAGGGGACCAAAAGTTTTCAGGAACAGAGGCAGTGAGAGAACACTTCCTTGGCAAAAGATGGATTTTCAATCAAAGCAACCTACGTAAGGAGCTGACTGATCAGTCAGAGGCAATGCAAGTCAAGGCAGGTTTAAAATATAACTCTGGAATCAACGCAGTATTTTATATGCTCTGAAAAGTTATTCTTGGGAGTGCTCAGTTGTTATGTGATAATTTAAAAATTCTTTTTGCAAGTAAAATATTATCTTAATGGCAAAAACATACAAGCACTCCACATCAGCAGCAATTATGGTTGTGTATGGAATGCTATTCAGTGCATGTAGATTTTTTGCTTGGAAAATTTCCGAGAAACTGCTATTCCACATTGCTAGTTAACATTTTAAAAAACAGTTTGACAGAATCTTTCATAGCAAATTTGACACCACCTTTCAGGCTGAATCTTCCAATATTAAAGTAAAAGACTTTCAGCTTCAAGACAAAAATACCAGCTAAGTGCTGGTAAATGCTAGTACTAAGTGCTAGCACAGAACTGCCAATTTGATTGTAAATGAGTAATTCTGTTGCCCGGTAAGTGACAAATCTATTTTGACTCTTGTGGATGACAGGAAGACAGGACCCAAAAGATGTATCATTATTAATATGCTACAAGTACTGAGCATTTTACAACTGAACTGTAAAATTTAATAATTTGTGAATGTTGCTTAGTCACTGTACACATCAGTGACTGATAAGGGCAGCTGAGCCACCAGGTAGAATAAAAATAATTACATTCTGTTCAGATCATGTTTTAGATGTGGCATCTTCAAGCACTTCTTAAATTTAAATAGTTTCAGGTACCTCAGTCTCTTGAATTTTTTTGTGGATTTTGCTATATGTGAACATTCACTCAACTTGTAGGCATAACATTGCAAATGGTTTTTAGTTCATATTAAATAAGTGTCAGATTAGCAAGTATTCTTTGTCACTGTATTAAATGGGTTTAGTTGTACTTGAAGAAGAATGAATGGAACTGAGAGGGATGCTCAACTTAGAGGAGAGTTCAAATAATAAAGAGATTTAAAGCCGTGATTTGACTTGAAGTGATTATGTGATCATGAAGTTAATCATGTTTAAAAAAAAAAGGGGGGGGAGGGATTGAGAGAGTCTTTGTATTTTTGGATGTTGGCTACCCTTTTATTGTTGGATGGGAGCGGGGTTTGCTTAGTCTGCAAAGTTAATTTTCTGTATCTTACGTTTCTGCTGGCTCTACAGTATCATGATACCAAAAACAGACCACGATAGCAACTGTGTAAGCTGAGAATGACTCAGAAAACTTGTATGTTGAATTTTAATCCAAGAAATGTGTTAAGAAAGAACCAGAGGCACACAACTTGTGTGGTACTAGTTCAGGTGGAGCAGCACTAGGATTAAGAATGGATTTATATATAAATGAGTTGCATGCAAATGAAAATTTATATGACTTATTGGCAAATTCAGAATACACAACTCAGATGAGCGGTACAGACAAGTCTTGTTTTGCTGTAGTTAGGTGTGTGGGTACCTAAAATTTTGTTCAATTTAGCAAAGCTGATTACCATATAATTAAAATGAAAATTGCTTGAGCACCAATCTCATCTATAATCCTTACCTTAGTATGAATGAAGATATTTTTTTTTATGTGTATATGTAATAGAAGTGTTTGGTTCTGTATAAAATTACCACATAAATTATGCAGCAATGTTAGGAATCAAAATGAAAAATATATTAACACTTACTCATACAGTGTTCATCCTTGTACAATTATGATTTTTAACTATAATGTCTGATTAGTTGTTAATACAAGATGTATTTTTCACATTATGAAGGCAATTCTGTGAAGTCTCTGAGAAGTTTCAGGTGTTCTATGACCAACCTTGTTGTGTCATTAGGGTCTTAAATTTTGTTCTTTTAGTTCCAGTTGTTGTATGATTCTTAAGTTATACAAACCTGACATGTTTAACATTTGTGTTTCTTAGTAAAGGATGTCATCAAGTTTTTGCTTCAAGAATAGATTTGGTGGAAGAGAATTGCTATGAGCTATTTAAAGAGTAAATGAGGAATAATCTCAATTTTCCAAGACCTTTACTTAGCTATAATTTTTGCTTTGGGTTTCTTGACACCTTTGCTACTCAATACCAGAGATGGCTACATATTATTAATTGACTATTTAACAGCTATAATCATTTAGGCTTGCTGTACACGTAGCATTGTTCATTGTTTGTTTTGGTTTTTTTTTCCTGCCTCTAAACATTGTTTAATGTTTCATAGTCTGATATTATTTTTTTTTAGGGTGAACATATTAAAGATTTCCTTTAAAAGGAAAAAGTTTTTTATACAACAACGACAAAAACATGTAAGTAGTCATATAATTTTTCATTACTCGAGTGGCCATGTTCATTTTTTAATTTTTTTTTTTGTTGCCTTAAATGCTAAGACAGCAAAAGGCTTTGTATTAACTTGTCTTTGAAATTGTTTTGTTAGCTTCCCTTACTATTGTGGTCCTTTCATGCTCTCACCATTTCCTTTTGAACATGGAATCTGTTCACATTCAGTCTATTGGACTATATCTTACCCACACAGGTTTCTTCTCGCTTGCAGACTTGGGGGAAAAGCAAGTCTTCGTCCTTTCTCCAGTATTTTGTAACCTAGCCTGTAATCCTGATTCTTACCAGTATTTGCTGTCTTTTCTTGGATGCTCTCTGTGCCCAGTAGAGTGCCTCACTGCAGTGTATCTACTGAACATCTGCTTATTCAATCTAGTAGGATTGTGTGGAGTTCTTTCTGCTTATGGGGCTCAGAGTTCTGGGAGAAAGGAAGATAGCTGGAGTAAAGGACAGTTCTGCACCTGAAAGACGTGAGGTTGAGAATGGAAATAGTGTGACTCCTGCTGCATGTTGACATGGAATGTTTTACAAGTTGGCAAAGCATCTGAAGATAGTTCACAAAACTGATGTACAATAGAAAATTTAAGAGTAATCTTTATAATGCAGTGTAATTCTTGCGGAACGGTAGTAATATTAAGCTATTTAATAGGAAAAAAAAATGGAATACAGTACTGCCACAATGTGAACAGATAAATTAATCTGTCTTTTGAGGAAAAGAATACTTAATGTGATGGAAAAAAAATAAGGAAATCAGTGAAAAAAAAAAAATAAGGAAATCAGCGGGTACATTGATACTTTAATTCACTTGAAGACAGAACTCATAAGGTAAATGTTAACTAATATAACTAAACTATATGAAGGTTCTTACAGTAAATGAGTTCTTAAACTGTTAGGAGCTGTGTTACAAAGACAACCTCTTGACCCTCATAGATTAAAGAGTCTGCTGAATTGCTCGGGAGGCTTTTATATTTTTACCTGAAAGTAGAGTATTTTCATCTTTTCTCCTTTGTTTTATTATCCCCTGCCTCCCTGCACGCCCCTCCCCGTGAGCCTCATTCTGCCCACTGACTCCTAGTTTGGTGGGTATCACCCAGATGTAAGGAGCGTACATGTATGTACACATTCTTAATTTTCAGGGTTCTTGTGTAAACAAAGTTAGTATTTTGAGATACTTACACACATAGCATGCAGAGTGAAACTGTGTTCTCTTACGGAGGGGTGTGTCCTCCATACAGAGAGTGGTCTTAAGTTTTCTGCAAGCTTTAAGTTTCTAAATATGCTGCTTATATGTAAATTTATCTCAGTCTATTCAAATGTATTTCACCGTATGAATAAATGAGTGCCTGTTTCAGTCAGTTGATCAGATACTTGACAGAGGTGTGTAATATATCTGTACTGAAGAGCTACATAAGGACTAAGGAGTAAGACAGATGAATCAGTGAATGTCTGATGCTATAAAAGCTCATGATATGTAGGCTTAATGAAGGGTGTAACGTGAGGTAGGAATAGGAGCTATGCTGGTTTACAGGCAACACCTTAAAGCTTCCAGCAATGAAATTTTATATCCAGTGTGCTTATCTAGTGCTTAAAACCAATTTCTTCTTTTTTTTTTTTTTATTAAAATACGGTTTTATTTGCTGTAGATACTTTAGAATTCTTTGTGAATAGAATAGATATATATCTGATCAAAGTTCTTCTCTGATGCTGAAATAGCAAGAGTCTCACCTTAAATATTGAGAATTGTTCCCTTTATCTTAATGGTCACATATTTTACTAATTCTCACTGCTTGACATCTATTAAAATAACATTCTATTTGGAACTTGAGTTGGGAGGCATGATAGGCACTAGATCCCTGGATTCTCACTAGAACGCTCTTCATATTTAAAATGTCGCATCAATTTAATACTACATCTTGCAAGGTGAGCCTGTTAATAAATATGCTTAGGTGTTAAAATCCAGTCATAGTTCAGAGCAGCTGGAAAAGATGAGGTGAAATCAAAAACTTGCTTTTTTTCTCTGAAGTGCTGAGCTGTGATAACAATGAACTCAGGTCTTATGTTATCTTCCTTTCTCCTCTTTGCTTATCTCTTCATTCCATTTTCTTTGCATCAGGAACTATATTTACTAATCAAAGCTAAATCTTGTGCAAAACTCTCTTGGGATCTGACATAGCTTAACAAGAGCTATGGTTAGTGAGGGCCTCAGCATGGATGGCACAATTGTGTTATACCAGTGGTCCACTGGCACTTTGGCACTGAAGTTACAAGTAAGAGTTTATACCAAGACACGCAAGCTTTGTATTTTGCTTCCTTTTAATCTCCTCATTGTGGCCTCCTATTACTTATCCAGAAAGCAGCTCCAGAGCCATCACAGCTACTTTTTTTTCCCCCAAGATGTATTATTGTTAACATCTTCAATGTCTTCTAAAGGGCTGTCAAGAAGATTATTTTTGCATATTGTGGCTCTTAAAAGAACCTCGTTGAATTGAAGCCTTATGTGAAGAGTTTGAATTCAAAGATTGAGGAGTTTTTTCCCTTTCTACATTGTGCCCTTAATGGAATGTTTAAGAACTTTGTCATAGGAGGTCAAGACCTGATTGGAAACCTGAAACTATATTTAGCTGTTAAATATTACACTCAGAAATACAGAATATTTACCATTCTAGACTTAAATATTTCATTAACACTGTAAGGATTAGGATCTGAAAAACTTAATAGTTTTTCAATATTGCTTAAACTTTTAAAATGTCCATTTTGCAGTTTAGAATTTTGTATAGACACAGAGCTATTTTGGCCATCTCTGTTGTGTTTGATTTGCTTGCATATGTTGAAATATGGTATTTCTTACCATTACAGAATGAATCCAGAGAGCATATTGTTGCCTTCAACATGTTAAATTACAGAGCATGCAAGAATCTGTGGAAATCTTGTGTAGACCATCACACATTTTTTCAGGCAAAGAAGTCACTACCTCATGAAAAAAAGATATTGTCACATTATTGGACCCTTGGTTCTAGAAATGCAGCAAAGTAAGTATTGGATGAAAGCAATGTTTTGCCTTGTAGCGGGAAAGGGGGGGATTTGTGTCAGTAATTGATCAAGCTGTAGTAACAGAGTTCAGTTTTGCCCACAGGATTTAACAAGTTACATCGCTGTCCTTTCTGTTCCTGCAATGTGATGTTATTACGATAGAATTTTTCTTATAATTTACTGAAAAGAAATACAAGCATGTTTTCCTCGTACTGTTTCAACTTCCTCCAAGTGAGGACCCCATTCTTTAGTTCCTTAATTTGTTTATGCATTTAAGATACTTTGGCATATGACTCTATGAAATCTCGAGTAGATTAAATCACTAAAGTGGGAGGTTATACTCGAGTACTTGGGAGTGCTCCAGGATGAGAAGCTTAACAGGAGCCGGTAGTGTACCCTGGCAGCCCAGAAAGCCAACTCTATCCTGTACTGTATCAAAAGAAGCGTGACCAGAGGGTCACAGGAGGTGATTCTGCCCCTCTACTCTGCATTCGTGAGACCCCATCTGGAGTACTTTGTGCAGCTCTGGAGTCCTCAACAGAGAAAGGACATAGAACTGTTGGAATGGGTCCAGGCTTGATGGGGCTTTGAGCAACCTGCTCTAGTGGGAGGTGTCTCTGCCCATGGCAGGGGGGTTGGAACGCGATGATCTTCAAGGTCCCTTCCAACTCTAACCAGTCTATGATTCTATGATCTTAGAGGCTTTTCAATTCTTTTTTGTGTGTATCCGTCTCAGTGACTTCTTTCATTATATTGATTTGTTCTGTTGTTCCATTTATCAGCAACTCAGCTGCAAATGTATCATATCACATGTCATCATAGTCTCATCACAGTCATGTCCCCATTCTACCCCTGACAAAATTTCTGTCATGAAATATAACATAAAACTTTCATATTAATAGTGAATGAAAAAGTCTTCTGTCATTGTCTTGCCAAATGTGAGATTTTGGAGAGTTCTTTGGTCCTCTGATCATCCATAGTCTCTGTAGACTCTAGAAACCTGCTTGTTCTGATGACCTTTGGAGAAGTATTTTATTGGAGTTTTTTTTTATGATGATGTGTTTTGTGGCTTTTTTGCAGTGCGTTCTGTTAATAACTTTACATTTAATTTGTCAGACTGTTTTTTTCTTTCCTATTTGGATAAGCTTCAGCTTTTGAGTGGTGTCATCATACTTCAAATATCTTCCCAGACTTGGATGGCTGACTGATTTTTCATACTGTCGTGTCTCTTTAGGCACTGCAGCAATACGTACCAAGTGGATGAGTGTTGCTTGTAAATGGAGCACTTAGCCCATGAGGGCTGTCCAACAGTAAGAAGGCTGATGTAATGTTCTCTACTGGAGAACATTAGATCATGGCTGAAGCAAGTGAAACAAGTAGTTGTATGAAGAGTAATCTAATTTTACAGATATGTATTTTGAGAATTGGCTCTCTGTGGAGTGATATGAACTTGTTCTTCCTATAGTGGAGATATTGAGATTACTTTCTCAAAGCTTGTGGGATTGTCATGTCCTGGTGACCTTTATTTCTCTCAAATTTGCCAATGGATTGAAAATCTTGATGCTTGTGTATGTACACACACTGCTCAGCCTTTGTAATGTTAAGAAAGAAAACAGTACGATTTCCAAAGTTTAGTATCATTCCAACTTTTACGAAAAATTAGATTTTTTGCAAATTTTACTGTTACAATTTTTAATTGTAGGATAGTTCTCACTGTTGAACTGAGTTATTAAAGACTTGATTAATTTCATGTTCTGAGGTATTACGTCTGGTGAATTGCTTATTTAGGCTTTTAAGAAATCTCTAGGGAGAACTGTTTGTTGTGATAATGTCCATCAGCTTAATGATATCCTCTGTTCTAACGCATTCCTTATGGTATTTAAGCCAGCAACAAACATGAATTTTAGGATCTACATGAGGCAGAAATGACTTGGCAACCTTTACTATCAGAGACTGTTAAAGTACATAAGCAACAATAACTTGGAAGACTTTCAGTAGTTCTTACCAACCTAGTCATTGTCACTCAGCAAATTATTTTCTCAAAAGATTTAAGAGAAGGTGTTAACAAGTCGCTTCTGATGTTGTCTGTCTTAAGTTGAAAACTTTTACTTTCCTCCTTGTTTGTGGCTGTGGAATGTTGTAAGAAAGAACACGAGCTTCCACATTCCTTTTTGAGAGTGGTGCTGAGCTCATGTGGAAGCGGCACAATGAAAAAAGGGATTCTGTGTTCTCCCATGTGAGAAAAACTTTCAATTGAGTAAAAACAAACAAGAAACTACAAAACCCCCACTAACCATACCATACAACACTGGAGGATTGACTTGTCTTCAACAATTATTTTCATCTATCTTCTGTCAGCATTTAAGAGGGTGACATTCAGGTTTTACCACCTTAAGTATCGCAAGCTTTCTTCTGGAATTTGTGGCTTTCTTGTACTATTTACTTTTACAGTCATGTGAGGCAGATACTCTAGCGTTTCAGTTGATACAGTTAAAATCTTGCAGCCCTTTAGTACAATTTCTTATTTGCCCATCTCTGTGCCCTTCTGGTTTCTCTTGGAATTCTGCTAGTACCTTAAACTATTTAAATTAATCTACTGAGTTGTATAAATCACCTGTAAACAATAAGTATATGTAAAAGATATGTAAAATACTTCAGAATATAAAGAAACTTTTGTGTTACTTTTTCTCATTTACTAGTGTAAACAAAAAGCATTACAATGCAAAGCATACTTAAGTTGGGATATTGAAATGAGTACTATCCACAGCATCAACTTTTTTTTTAATGCTATGCAAAATAAAGACTTTCAGCACTGTAGCTCACACATCTGCTATCTCAGCCACCCATTATGTCCAGCTCAGGACTTAGAGAGCCAAAGGTGTTTTTTCTGTAATTCATTAATTACTTATTTTCCAAGGGAAATCCTAGACCTGTAGACATCGGAATGAGCAGCTTATCTTTCTTGGAATGCTGTGTGAAAAGATGCACGAAAGTTAGTTTATCTCAATTTTAATGTAGTTGAAGAATTTCTTTATGCAGTATAATTCCACTAGTAAGTTATTTTTATTGCTTTCCTAGCCGAGGTACTGATTCTGATGCAAACCTTATCTTGTCAGGTTTGTGTCACAAGAAGCAGTCCAGTCTTGGAGATCTCCTTTTCATAGGAGATTTTTCTCACATAGTCTATTCCTATAAGGAACACGTCACTCAAATGCTACTTCCTGCTGGAAACAGAGTAGTTTGGTGTAGCTCTTACTTGCTGAGGCAGCATGTGGATGGTTAATGTAGTCTTGTGCCCAGTGAAGCCATTAGTGAATTATTACCCCTTTATGAGTTTTAACAGAAGGACATCTAGAATCTTTTGTCTGTGTTTAAATGGTGTTTTGTCAGGCACTCAGTTCAGTGCCAATAGGACATACTGGATTTCCTGTTTTCCCCTCCATTTTGTTAACGACAGTTGGGTTATAAATAACTCTCAGAAAAAGTTATTTTTACCCAGACTTGTGATTAGCATTGTAGCAGGGATTAACAAATAGTTTTATTGCCACAAGTGAAGGGCAACAAATGGCTCTGTGAGAATGCAAATGCATCAGTAAGGCGGGATAAGCACAGGGGACTCTAATACACATGAATTACAAAACTTACTTTCATAATCATATTTTTTCATCTAAATTTTCTATGCAAAATAATTCACTTATAGTTTCTTATTTCTTTTCAGATCTGTAAGCAGCCAGTACTGCAGAAAAGTTATAGGTGGGATGGTTTGGAACCCATCTATGAGAAGATCTTTATCGGTTGAGCAGCTAGAGACCAAAAGCCTTCCATCTCGATCACCTCCTATTACCCCTAATTGGTAAATGCAGTTTCAACCTTTCCCTTACCTTCCAGCCTCCTACCTTTTCTAATTGTATGTACTCTAGCAGAGTAATTATGTAGTGTGTATACATATTTTTTGAATTTATTATTCTGAGAATCTATATGATGACATAAGCAACACCTGGTCTTCTCATCTCAACTTTAGCAAGGCTTTTGATACCGTCTGCCAAAATATATCCAAGATAAAAGACATTGTGTTCAGTGTGCCATGGCAGCCCAGAAAGCTAACGGTATCCTGGGCTGTATCAAAAGAAGCATGACCAGGAGGTCATGGGAGGTGATTTTGCCTCTCTACTCTGTGCTCGTGAGACCCCACCTGTAGTACTGTGTCAAGCTCTGGAGTCCTCAACAGAAAAAGGCCATAGAACTGTTGGAACGGGTCCAGCAGAGGGCCACGAAGATGATTAGAGGGATGGAGCACCTCTGCTATGAGGACAGGCTGTGAGAGAGCTGGGGCTGTTCCACCTGGAGAAGAAAAGGCTCCAGGGAGACCTTATTACAGCCTTCCAGTATCTGAAGGGAGCCTACAGGAGAGCTGGAGAGGGACTCTTTGTCAGGAAGTGTAGTGATAGGACAAGGGGTAATAATTTTAAACTAGAAGAAGGGAGATTTAGATTGGATATTAGGAAGCAGTTCTTTCCTGTGAGGGTGATGAGGCACTGGAACAGGTTGCCCAGAGAAGTTGTGGATGCTCCATCCCTGGAAGTATTTAAGGCTAGGCTTGATGGGGCTTTGAGCAACCTGGTCTAGTGGGAGGTGTCCCTGCCCACGGCAGGAGGGTTGGAATCCGATAATCTTCAAGGTCCCTTCCAACTCTAACCATTCTATGTTTCTAACTGTATGAAATTCAGTGAAGAGAAATGCAAAGTCCTGGGAAGGAAGAACCCAGTGCAACAGTATTGTCTGCGATACAGCTCTTTGGAAAAGGACCTGGTCATCTTCATAAGCAGCAAACAGTACATGAGCTGTGGTGAGCCCTAACAGCTAAGTCCAACAATAGCCTGGTGGTATTAACAGAAGAGTAGATCGAGGGAAGTGATTTATCCTCCTTTTACTCAGCATTCATTAGACCTTATTAGAATGTTGCAGCTACTTTTGTGTCCTCTAATGCAAGACAGACACTGACAAACTGGAGCTAGCTCAGCAAAGGCTACCAGCCATCGAAATACTTGGGAGGCTGAAGGAGACCAGGATAACTATGCTTATTCAGCCTGGAGAAGAATTGGGTACTTAATAGCAGCCTGGCAATACTTAGAGGAGGCAAAGTTGAGCAGTAGTTGTTTGGAGAAGCTGTGCAGTCTCTCTCTGTTCTTCATGCTTTTTGAGAGCTTACTGGTTAAAGCCTTAAGCAGCCTGCTCTGACCTCATCTGACCGTGCTTTGAGCAGGAGCTTTGACCAGACGACCTCTGTTGGTCCCTTCCAACCTGAATTACCCTATGATTAGAACTTTAACAATACAGCTAGCATTTTATTGGGGGGACAAAAGCAAATCACTTCAGTGTACTGAACCTAGCGGTGTTAATTGCCTAGTATACCACACAAAATGTTTAAAAATTGATTATTTAAAGTGAAACCTATAGGCCTGTCATTAAGATTTCAGAACATAGAGCGCAATAGGACAAACTTCACTTTGATCAAGTTTTATGAACTTCCAACTTGTGTTTGTGTTCCTTATTTTTTAGGCGGAGTCCTAGACTACGTCATGAAATTCGTAAACCACGACACTCATCTGTAGATAACCTTACAAATGAGATTAGTTACCTTACTGAAACAGAGGATGTTTTTTATACATATAAGGGCTCTCCGACATCAAAGGATAGTGATTCAGAGTTCTCTCAGAATCGTAGTCCGCAAAGGAGGTAAGGACTTTGCAAACAATTCATTGTCTATTTTGATTTTTTTTTTCAAAAACAGCAAATAAAAAACCAAACAACTTTAATATAGCATAGTCATCATTGGTTATAATATTCAAACAGGTTTTGGTTTACATAAATTTTATTTTGACAAATTGTTAAACTATAAATGCTATGATAGAAAATGACCCATTAAAAACAAACAAACCCTTCATTCCTAAACAGTTCTCAGTAGCTGAGCTCTTGTAAAATTAGAGAGGCTGTTAAGGCAGGCCTGTTCATAATGGCAGTGTTTATAATCTATAAAGTTATTATTAATAATATTCCTAATAGCTTCTGTCCTTCCTTTTTTACCTGTTATAAACTCTTCCTTTCCCCCCCCCTCCCCGCCCCCTCCAGGCAGAGGGAGACTTATTGACTTCTTTTAAGAGCTCACTTATGTTCCACATCAGCTCGGCCTCATCAGTTGAAAAGAGTTAATGCATTTGAGTAAACTTAAGAACATAATGCTAGCGTTTATCCATCTTTTTCTTCCTCAAAGGCAGTTTAAAGGCAGTCCTTGCTTTTTGCCTTGAAGCATTTTTGCTGTATTCCTTGAGGACCAACTTTGTTCTCCCCTGAAGTGTTCTAAACACTGCTAGGTTTGCTTCAGGGCTTGAAGCATCTATCTTTGTGTATTGATTATTTGTTTGCCTGTATATTACATTTTACATGTGGCTTCACTCTTACCTTAAAGGAGCATTACTTACTGAGTAACTTCAGATTAACACAGTATTAACTTCAGAAAGAGTGTACACATTCATTAATTGTTCAGTCTGCAAAAGAAAACATAACTATTTTAAAACTTTCAGTTGGGGAGAACATTATGTATTAAAATACAGGTTCCTTTGTAATAATGCGAAAGAAAAATGGTTTCTAGTGATCCCTGGTAACTTCAAGGTAAGATGTGTTTTGAGAAAGAATGTATTGATGGAAGCTGATAGAATTTTCCTAACTACTAATAGTAGCTTTAAACTCTATTTAAACCTGTTTTCTTCAAATCTTCATTTATTGTTGTTTATTATTTATGTAGTGTTACTACATTATAGCAGAGGGGTTTCTATTAAAATAGGAAAAAATTAACATGTATATATATTTGGAGCTTGTCACTGTGGTGTTTTAATTTTTTTTTCTGACTGGAATTCAGAAGAACCTTAATAGTAGTAGTGTCAGTAATAACCATGATAATATATAAACGTGATGTCTCTAGGTGTTGTGAACAGTCAGAGATAGGGAGGATATGTCTTTCCTGTCTTTTAACTTCTATGAATTACACAATCTTTGAAGTATTTTCTGAGTAAAAATAATGAGAAGTAGGCTATAAAGAATGATGATGAGTGTAGAAGCCATAGACAGAAAACTAACTTAGTATGCTGTGTTATGTGACTGGTGGATTGTCCCCTGCCAGTTAAGTGTGGTTTTGAGTTTTTTTTTTCTTTCATTTTCTTTTTATTTTCTTCCCCCATAGCTTTTTTTCCTTTTTCACTTTTCCTGTGCCTGCAGAGAATGGAGTGGGAAAGCCTGCTTTTATGCTGTTTCTCATATAGTGAAAATAGGATGTTCTAAATTGAAAAGTAATGTATTCATTTATTTTCTTAGCAGTAAATGACTATGCTGTATCTGAGTAAGATCACTCACTGTGGAGATTACTGTTATTACCCCATATAAGCCAAATTTTCTATGTCTTATCCTTAATGCATTCTTCATTTCTCAGTGTGTTTATAATATTTGATACTGTGCGGATAACTGAAAAAATGCTTGCACAAATCTGATAAATTTGAAGTGTGTCTTTTGGAAGGAGAATGTGATGCATAGTATGAAAGTTTGTTGTACTGTTACTTTTTTGAGGTAAAATTTTCATTAACACTTTTCTTTTTAACAATTTAAGGTAAAATATAAAGTTACCATACAAATCAAAAGCATTTCTTCTCTACACTGACATTCTCAACAGTTTGGGTTTTTTTATCCACATTCTAAGTTTTCTTTTGTTTTTACAGTAGTCATTATTTGCCTCACTCCCCTTGTTGAAAGACATAAAGTAAAATTAAGTATAAGTTTAGTCAAATCTTTCTTTCCCTGAATGCTTTATTGAAAGAGGGAATCTTACGATATCAGCTAAATCTGTTTTCTAAAAACTGGGTTTAACCTGAGCATCTTCAATGTTAAATGTGGATAAACACTTGCCCTGGACTTTTGCTGCACTTCAGGGATAGTGTGGCAATAACTATAAATGTTCTTGCAGAGTACTGATAAAACCAAAGCATTGCCATGCTGGTATTTAGTAGATTTGAATTGACATAACTGAAACATGTTATGGAAAATTACTGAAATTGTAGATCTTGTTTTCTTTATCCTTACAGGAAAGCCAGAAGTAGCTTCTCATAGTCCCAATAACATATGTTGTCTTTAGAAAGCTTTTTTTTTATTATTATTTACTGCCTAGCCTGCCATCTGAGAATATCAAAAGAAGTGTTAGTTAATGCTAATTACAACTAATGAATAGCTTTGATATGAAAAAATTTGGAAGTTTTCAGAGAGTTACTAGAAAACAACTGTAAGATGCTGATTTTTAATTGCTGAATTGTTATGTCTGGAACTTCAAACCTTAATTATAATCATGCAGCTGCTTGATTTTTGTCAACTGAATATGTTTATATCAGTTGCACTTACTGTGTCTGAAGCTCAAGACTGTACAAGCTGCAGTTATCATGGGATGTGGCGCTCTGTTTTTTCAGGCAGTCATTGTCATTTTAGAGATGGGGGGATAGTTCTCACCTGTTTGACTTCAGCCCCTGGGCAATGTCTTAAGTCCTTTTTCTTAAAAAACCAAGTGGTCTAAGATAGAATTACTTTCAAACTCCTCTGCTGCGATAAAGGGCTTGTTGAGACAAATATATAGTTATAATTTGTATAACAAGATGTACTGTGTACCTAATCCAACCAAGGTACATTTGGAACCTTGATGGATAACAGAACTGTATAAGTCAACACTGCTGGCAGAGTATATACACCTGCACTTATTTCTCTGTACACCTGTCTTTTTTTTTTTTTAACCTACTGACAATACCAAGTATAGCTATTATTTTAATAATCAGTTTTCTTCCCTGATGTGTTTACTCACTTTAAGGGAATCAATCAAGTTCTACTTTCTTTCTATGTAACAGTAAACAATTTAGAAAACGAATTATGTGGAACAGCCCTTAGTTTAGAGGGCATAAAACACATCAGTTATTACCATTTCTTCTTCCTTTTCTTTAAACGTGTTGTACTGTGTTTACATGTCAACACCTAGGACTATGTTCACTATTAATTGCTTCTAAATAAAATGCTGGAGATAAGAGTCAAGAGTATTTTGACATCTATTATATTGTTTCCCTGAAGAATACGGTGACTGTCTTAAAAATGTACTTTGTGTGAACCTTCTATAATCAAACTGAAATTTGAGGTATATCCGAAAGCCTGTGACTGGAAAAAAGACAATTGGAAGACAGAGCAAACTGTGCTCATAGGTGAACTATGGAAAACCAGGGCAAGGTTGTGAATCTCCTGTTGGTGTAGCTAGACTGTTTCTGCTACCCAAATTATTTAAGGTACTTTCACATTCAAGTACAATTTGAGGCTTAGACAAAGTGAAAAGAAGCAATTTTTCTCTTTTGGATTAGTGTCTGCAGAAAAGATTGGAGATGTCTATTACATACGTATTATAGACAAAAAATTGCTCTGATCTCAAATTAACATATATTAAATAGAGCTTTATTCACAGGGCATGAATAGGTTTGCCTATCTAAGCCAACCATCTCAAATCACAGCTGCATACAAAACCTGTCATAAAAGACAGTGCTGAAGAGGACTTCAGGAGGACTTTTGTTTAGCCCAGGGTTCCCCAGCCTTTGTGAAGAAAGCTTCCCTGTCAGTTATTTCTCCTCTTTCTTGCCCTGCTGCTGTCCGACTGCTACTACCACTGAAAAAATAACTAACACAGACATGGAGCCTACACTGAGCCTTCTGAAGTCTCGTAGATTGCTTTCTGTATTATACCACACTTTTTGTTATGGCTGTGCCTCACCAGTTCATAACAGGTAATCTAATCTTCTGACTGTATCTTGTACTCACTCTGTTACTACCTTTATCCTACCTTTATCCTGTATCTACATACATATGCACATCGTACTACTATTAGTTTGTTTTTAAAATGTTTTCAAGAACAATATTGAGATGAAAAATAATGAGTAAGTGTACTTGCTTGATAACTGTTCTTCAGTTACAATTGACTAGCTTCCCTGAAGATGTTTTTCTTGAGAAATTTACCTTTCTTCATGAAGCACTACTGCTACTGACATATTTTAAGCGAAGTAGAAAGTCTTGTTGTTCTGCAAGGTTACATATCTTCTTGTGTTCTTAAGCACTGCGGTATGCATTATGGAAGAGTTATGAAGTCTTACAGCTTTCCATTAATATAGAAAATAAACTATATTATGAAGCTTTATTATTTCTGAAGCCATCTCTGCTGAAAAGCTGCTTTAATTTGGTGGATTTTTCAAAGTTGTGTCATAAAAACAGCCTATCTGGCATCAATCCATCCAGCAGATCCTGACCATCTGCTGTCCTGATAGGTGGCCTGGATAGAGCTCCTGGAAGAGCATAACTTTGAGAAATATGTTTCCATTTCAATGTAACAGGCTTAAGCCATGGCCTGTTAATTTTGAAGGCTGGTGATGGACTTCTGTAGGGAATTCTTTTTGATCACAGTTCTCTTTCTTAAAGCCTGGCATGTCACTTAACGATTACCACCACTGCAATTTTTCTTGATAAAGGGTACAACTGGAGTTTCCAAATTTGGAATAAGGAAGGCCTCATGGTATAGAGGAAGAAATCATCATTACTGATACACCTTTCCGTGACACTAATGCAATCTGCATGCTAATGGGTCATTTGAGGACAAAAGGCAACAGTGGTTTTATTGAAGTATGTTTCAGGACCAGGTTTGGAAATTCCAAAATCTCTTCAATTTAAACAGTAACTCTCAAATCTAATTTGGCTATAACTGGTTATATGTTGGATTCACGTACTCTGACATGCTTGATCTTGTATCAGATGGAAGCTTTAGTTTTGAAAGTTTTTGTCTGTACTGTCCATCCCCTGTACGAGTTCTGGTTTTCAGTATTGACTTTTTTTTAAAAATTAAGTATAAAATGTAGTTCATATACAGGGAATGTAACCTAATGTTTATCATACCCGGTCGTTAATGTGTAGGATACTTCACCAATGACCTGCTACAAAGCCTGAAAAATAATTGGAAAAAACCCTAGCTTATCCTTTACTTTCAAGTAAATAAGTGAAAATTGAAACAACTAAAATGAGTGTTAAACTGTTTCCTTATGTTCAAGTATTTGTTCTAAGTTAAAAATCTGTAGATCTAAATGTTTCAATAATGTGCATTTTAAACACCCAGTGAACTTAAAATACCAAGGTCCAAGGTTTGCCATGAAAATATAGGCATGTAACTGAGTAGTATTTAAAGAGCTTAGAACTCAAATTTTTCATATATATGCTTTTCCTTTTTCTCAAGAATCTTATTGTGTATGAGGTGTGATACACATGTTCACACCTCAGAGTGAAATGAGAAATGAATGTGTATGAATGAATGTCAAAAAAGGAAAACTGAAAACCACTATGTTGTTCAATGCTCATAAACTCTGACAAACCAGTTGCGGGAAGCTGCATGGCTTCCAGTCAGTCCCTATGAAAAGGGAAGAGTATCCTCCACTCTTTCCCTGTTCATGGATTTAAGGTTTTAATCTGGCGTTGTGGGAAAAACCAGCACCCACACTTGCCTCTTAATTGAATACTGTCTTATTAAAGTAAGCCAGTGTTTCTGTCAGATGAAAAGGCGTTAGAAGCAAATGTTACTGAAACAAACAGATTTCTTTGTAGTTCAGGATAACGTTCTTCATTTTACCCATGTAGGACTAATTTCTTCTTTATGTGAGCAGAGCTTATTTTTGACCCTGTAAATTCAGTTTTAATAGCTCGTGCTTTTTAAAAACGTGTTTACACTATAGGCAGAATAGTTTGGCATGTTAATATGGCTGTTGCTTGCCCTATTAGTGCCCTTTTTTATGTTTTTGAATGCACTTTTCTGAGTGGGAAGGGTATGTGTTAGTAAGATTATATAAATTTAACTGTGTATATAAGGTGCTATTTATAAGGTAAAAAATAACTGGATTATTGGCTTAGGAGAGTAACCTGATAAAGCTGTATGGAGGGTTTTGCTACCTAAACTGTATTCACTTCTGTAATGAAATAATCTAAAAATGTCTGTTTGATTTAAAACAGCAGACTCACAAGGAATAAGAGTATTGATAGTTTTTTAGAGTAGACTCTGTGGCCTAACAGAAATGATTAGCTGTGAAATATTCTGCTTAACCCATATTTTAGAAAGATTATTCTACAAAGCATGTCTAAGTGATGAGGTATAGTATCACATAGGAAGAAAGGTTTAGTGACAGATGAGGCATTATAGATGTTACATTTAAAGTCATATGTTGATTGGTGAGATAAATCTGGCTAGTTTTTCATAGATGTGAGTGTGTGATGTGTAAGGAGAACCAGAAGGATGGGGGCAGGGGAGGATTTAGGAGGTGTCGGTCAAGTTGCTTTACACTGCCAAAACAGGGCTATCCAAAATATGGAGGCAACTGCTCTTGGAGTTGCACAGCAAAAACAGGTGAAGCAATTGACACAAGGTACAGCAAGGGAAATACTCAAAAGACAGTAGGGAAAAAAAGAAACCCACATTGCACTGAGGTTAGTTAAGCCCTCATACATGTTGACAGAAAGGTGGAGCTTTTTCCATCTTTGGAGAACCTTAAAATGCAACAAGGCAAGGACCTGAATATTCTTATCTAACTTTGTTGGCTGTTCTTTGAACGGGAATTTAGGTGATCTCTCAAGATCACTTCCAACCTAAATTACTTTGAGTCTACAATTCTACTTGTTATAAATGCAGTGTATTCCTGCATAAATTTTTCTCTTAAACATGCAAGCAAAGCTATAAACCTCTAATTTACACTCTAAAACTTTTTTTTGCTGGTCATATAGATGGCATAATGTGTACAGTGCCAGAATTGGAGGGGAAGGAAATGAAATGATGAACTAGTGTACAAAAAGGAAATTCACTTGCACTATGCTATGAATTTCTGGAAGTGCACGTATGCTGATGTAAGTGTGATGCATCATCTGGTGAAGGTATCGCACTGAAAATAGATTTCCTGAACATATGCTGTATTTGTTCAATTCTTTCAGCTTAACATTTTGATAGAAAATAAACTGTAGCTGCATAGTGAGATTTGCTGAACATGTTATTTTAACTAAAATATTTCTTTTGTGAACAAAAATTTTAAAGAACTACAGTTGAGGAAAGTACCCTTCAGATATATCTAGCCAAGTCCTATTAATTATTTGGCAGAAAATTGTAAATAATTAAAACAAAAAAAAACCCAACTCGATTATTTATCCTTAATTTTTAATGATATGCAGTTGTGTTCAATTCCTTGTTCTTACAAAATCTCCATTTCACAAGAATCTGTTGTCCTTGTTTATGTACTTAAGCCTTTATCATAGAATCATAGAATCAAGGAAAATGTTCTTCTAATACTAGGCAGTGGATCTCAGAACATTTCAATTAGATTCAAGTTAGGATTTTAAGACTAATACTAATAGACTTTTATGAGCTTTACTGTACATTTCCACTCAAATATACATGAAAATAGTACATATATTTTGCTTAATGTAAACATTTCTTTTTAAATATACATCCTTACTAAAATGTGCTATACTTTCCTTGCCAGTTCAAATAACAGTCTTTTCACATCCAAAAAAGAAAGCCTCAAAGTTGAATTGCAAATCTGTGGTAAGACAAATTTTGCAGCAAGCCAAGTGGTTGCAGAGTATCAGAATACATGAAACTTTTATGTAAAGTCAGTAGACTGGAATATAGTCTGTAAAGACAATGCAGAGTAATTGAAATTATTCTTTTATGGGTGATGGCAGCAGCTCACTAATGTGGATACTTGGAATTCATAGGAAAATGACTGAAAAACTTGTGTATATCATGGAGTTTGCAAGTTTTTCCTGTAATGGTACTCTTAAGTATGCACTACAAAGAATCTATTGTGGCCTTCTTACACAGTTATATTATTTGTAGAAATGTTGAACATTAACTGTGCAAGTCATTCTGCAGATATAAATTTATCTAAAAAGCAGCAAAAAAAGTGCAACTGTAAATATTTTCTTCTTATTTGACTGATGAATATTGTTTCCAGTTTTAATGGTGAATTCTCAGAAAAGAGGTGATAGTGGAATTGCTGGCATACTCAGTCTCCCCAGCCCTGCAGGTGTTACAATAAAAGAAGCTTTAAGAACTTCAAGAATACCACAAGGACATAAACCTACAGATGTTTCCTTCAGTTGTTTGTAAAGGGAGGGTTTGGCCACAGTTCTATTGTCTCGTTTTGTCCCTTTTCTCTCAGGATTTTACTCTGCTGTAGTTTATCATCCTCAGTTCTCAGAATAGCAGAATTCCCTGGTAGGACACAGTGAAATGAGGAGGAGGGATCTTTCCTTAAGACCTGTTCTTTCTGTCCTACTGACAGAAGAGGAAAGTTAGATTGTTGTTTTTCAGAGCAAAGAGTTTTATTATAAAGATTGTCGCTAACAGGGCAATCTGCAGTGAGGAAAAGATTGAAATGACATAATTTTAGATATATTGTGGAGTAAGGAAGAGTTCTAAAGTGCTGCTTGTTAGCTGCACTGATGGAAAGCTTAATCTCCTTGCAAGGAAGGGCTCTCTTTCTTGATGAAAAAGTTGAATGGCTGGTCTGGTGAGTGTTCTCTTTTATTGACTTAAAAATATGGTCCTTGTCCAATGTTGTGAAATGAGGAAGATACGTTAGTAAAATGTGGAATACTGTATAGCCAGAAAAGATCAACTACTTATTCTGGTTAACATGAGCGAGTAATTAAATGTTAGAAATACTATTTAATCTGCAGAGATCAAAATTCTGCAACTATAGCGTACTGAGTTACTAAGGGCTTTAGGAAAGCACAGCTGCTTTGTCCCTGATTAAATCTTTTAAGCACTGAACTTGGTCGCTTTCTAGGTCAAAATTTTGGTTACCATTTTGAATTTTAAAACGTTACAGTATGATTCAGTAACTCTTTCAGAGCTCATGTGTGTGAATTAAAGTGCAATAATTCAACAGATCAATAATCTAATAATTCAACCTTCAGCAAATATTACTAAGAATTTATATCCCACATCAAAATCTCTGAATGTATTGGTGAAAAGATGAAAAATTTGCTTTGTTTATTCACAGTATATGAATGGAATCCCAAGTTGTGTTCTTTGTCAAATGCTCTCATTGTATTGGGGGGAAAGAGGGAAAATATTATATTTAAGTCAGGACATTGCCTCTATTCGCGTCACTGTTTTACAGGTGGTAAGTTTTTGGTGAAGGCTTTTGGGAGGGGTTAACTTACAGTAAAGTGAATTCTGCATAGAATTTGGTAATAGAGCTATAGCTGTACTGTGGCAAAATGTAGAAAAGATGTACAACATCATTCTTTGCCTCACAAGGAAATAAATTAGCTTAAATGAAAATAATTCCAATGTTTCTTTATTTCTATCATGACTTCCTAAGTAAGTAAGGCTTATGTCATTGCACTGCCCATCTGCCTCTATTCTCACTTGACTATGTCTGGATGATTGCAGTCGAATCTAAATGTTGGAGTCGAGTTTTCAAAGATGTTACGTTTTCTACTTAAAGTCAGTTACTAGGCAAGAAAAACCCCAAACCCTTAAACTGATCTTATCCTCTCACTGAGCAATTACAGTACAAGTTCAATGGCTGGCTGTTCTATTTAGATGTGGGTTGATCAGGCAGCAGGTGAGTGTGTGTTCCCAAGCACTGCTGGCACTGCTGGAGGGTAAAAATACTGTGGGGATTGCAAACAAGGAGAACCAGAGGTATTTGTGGGAGAGTGGGGATGGATATCAGTGGAATCGGAAAAGGGATACGACTTCAGTAAAAAAGGAAGAAGTTTAGTGCTTTAAAAAAAAAATAAAAGTACACACAACCCCGACCTCCACAAATTCTTAGGGAATCAAGCTTTACCATCTCTGCCTCTCAAGGAAGAATTTCTTTGTTATAGAATTCATATAAGGAAACTTAACAAGACTGATTCTGCTGCTAATTTTACTGTATTTTGGATGAAACATAACATCAATACTAAGAAGTATATCCTGTTTTAGATAACAATAGTTGAAAATTTAACTATGCTGGGAATTCCCTCTTATAACTTGACAATTCAACAATCCTACATTCAAACCAAACTACTTCATGTTCTACTTCATGTTTGTAGTTTTGCAGTGCAGACTTGTAAGCACTGACCACGTTTTTTGGTCACTGCCTAGTTAAATTTGTAAACTTATCCTGTTTGTATTAAACTTACTTTGCTTTGCAAGCACCTGTTTGATAAACTTTATTATTTATGTTAATAGCACACCTACTGTTTTAATTGATGTGGTAGAGTTTAGCTCACTGTTTCAGGTGACTTCTGATTAATTTAATTGAATGCCCCAGGAAATGCTATGTACTGTAAATGTTTATTTCTTTCTTAATAGTAGATTGTCCTCATTTATGTAACCATTTTTGCTTCAGTTATGCTTTGTCTTAGTTTTCTGTCAACATCTGTTCTGCTCTTGCATTATAAGAATGTGTAAGAAAAGTCATGTTTCTGAAGCAGCCTACACTCATTTTTCGTTATCTACCTACACATAAAGATTTTGCCACATTTGACTTTTACAAAGCACAGTCAGTGACACCTGTAGTCATTGTGGTCCATATCTAAAACTCTTTTTAAAATAATGTAGTGTGTCTTGCTAAGTAATTGTCTCTGTAAATTCCAACATAGTTCAAGCTGCGGTAGCAGATGTGTGTTGTTCATAGTTGGGCTTGCGCCAAAAGTGGAAGTGAGTGGTTAGAGTTGCCCTGGGACTTTGTTGAGTGCTTCGTATATTCCATAATTGTCTGTTCCAGGCTTTCAGCATAGGACTAAGTGTTCTATAATTTACTGTGAACACACCTTTTTGCTTTTATGCAGGCATATTTATTTTTTTTATTAGAGTTTTGTTATTGTTTTCCTGAAGATTTAACTTACGTCTGTTTACTGTTTTGTGGGGTTTTGTTTTGTTTTAACAGGTCGTCCGAACAAGAATCACCAAAGTGAGTTTTCTTTGAACTTTCTACTATAGAATCTCTAGCTTTAAAATATGAATAAAATACATAACTTAAAATTATTTTTGGAAAGTATCAGTCTTGTATAAATGTATAAACCAATTAAGACTGTAAAGATTTGTGATTTCTTTTTTTTTTTTTGGCCAGTCTTAAGTCCTAATATACACAAAAAAAATTGTTTAAAAAACTGATCTAAAAGCTCAGTGATGCAAAAGTCCACTGGTAATTTTATCTGATAACTATGTAGAGCCAGAAGGCACTAACTGAAAAAAATTGTCATTTTTTGTTTATTGTTTTTCTACGCTGAAAAATCATTATGATTTGTAATCTCAACCTGTAAGTGAAATATCTGTTTTGTTTTGTTTCTCCTAAATTACTGTGTTCTGAAAAATTTACTAAGATGTATTTACATATGCAGTATTCCTAGTTGGTTATCAATGACCTCACAGGAATCATGAAGTGTCCCGGAAGCTGTCAGATAAAAACAACGTCAGAAATATATTGACAAGAATAAGTTTGCCTGATGGCACCTTTCAGAATGTTTGTTTGTTGCAGTCCGATTTCCACAAGCTGAGAAATAAGTATTTGAATTATTAAAATTTGATGCAATGCAAGTCCTGTGTGTTAAAAGCCTAAGCTATATTCTTATTTAGTCTACTATTATTTCTTCATTGACAGCTAGCAGGCTGCTGGAAATGATTCAGAAAAGTTCATGTACCTAGTTAGCCTAGTACCAGAGCAGAGATAAATGTCTGAATTTGCAAATTTCAGTGCCAGGGTTTATGTGCCTGTACTGCTGCTACTTTAACCCTGTGAGAATTTGGTGTTGCTTTTAGGGATAAACTACAATAGACAACTAACAGCCCATGTACTTCCAAGGATCAAATATGCTTCATTGCTAGGCTGTCAGTAGCAGTGCAGAGTATTCTTGGAAGAGTTACGGCCACTGAGCTAGATGATCTATCATGGAAGTGCAAGGTCTGTCTGCAGTGGGGTAATACAAGTAGTGAGGACTCAGCTTTTGCCATAAGCAGCACCATGTTAGTGATACAAAACAGTGTCTAAGCTACTCCTGGGTTTTCCTCAGGAGAGAGGTTTTCACAAAGTATGATATAGTATTTATAAAGACAGATCTGTTTAAATGTATGGTATCTGTGAGTTTGATCCAATTAATGAAGGGGTTTAGTGTTATTACACAGGTCTGCATTTCATCCGCTTTAGAAGAGAGTATGTATCTAAATGAATGTTCAAGTGGTCCTGGAGCACAATCAGGCGATTTGGCAAATTTATAAGATTTCAGATGTTCATTTATTTATCCCAATTTTATTTATTTAATTTTTTTTAAATCCTTGAATTTTAAGGTTCTTGACTCACTACGCCAAGTCTGCATTCCCATTTAATTCTGGTTCCTTCATGGTTATAGCTACCTTGATGACATAATATATTAAGTCATTAAACCTTTCATTGTCACTATTTCTCTGACAATTGACCATGTTTTTTCTGCAAAGCACCTTCTCCCAAAGGGATAAGATTAAGATGGCACTCATAAGAGGGAGAAAAGAAAAACAAGTACTTTGCAAGAATGAGAGTGGAATCATGGCAAAAAGTTTTCATGGATAGGATTGGCAACTAAAGCGCCTTTTCTGTGAGGTTAAGCTCTCTTCCTGTTACTGGGATTTCCTGTACCACAGCAACAGTGCCTTTTATGGTTAACATCCAAATACTTTACTAAAAACATTGTTTTGTCCATTCTTCTGGATGTCCACTGATCAAATGATAGGTTTGGATCATACTCAAATCCTGTTGTCCTGCACCTCAAAATAGTGTTAAATTTTAAGTATAATGTTCCTTTTTTAACTGGGTAGTATACTTGTGCGTTTTACTGTTTGATCAAAAAATCTGGATAAGAATACCTTTGTAATAATTATTTATCTTTTTAAATGAAGGAATGTATTGGGAAGCAGTCCAACACGGAATTCTCTGACCCGTACCTCACCTAAAGCCTTGTCTCAGTCTCCCAATGGAGTTGGTAACACTTCTGGCTCTTACCCATTCGAGGGAGTTGATAAACAGTTCTTAGAAACGTATGACAGTGTTAGAAAAAGTAACTCAACAGAAGATTCCAGTCAGTACTACTGTGATAAGGTATGTTCAATTGCCATCTTTTAAAAATGCTAAATGTAGCTTTGAAGTACAGATTAAGAACCCACAAGAAGTGTGGTTATATTCCAGGATGAGTTTATCCAATGTAGCAATCAGACTAAATCTTGCTTGACTACTTGAATTTATCAATGATTGTGTACAGTATGATAGGAAAGCCTGCCAACTACATTGATTTCCATAGTGCCCAGATTCCCAGAAGCGTCACCAGAAGGAATTCCTAGTGGAATGGGAATACTTACATGATTAAATCTTATTCCTCCAAGAAAGGATCGGGTAACTCAAGCTGCTGTATCACAGAACAATGGAATTGTCAGAGTTGGAAGGGACCTCTAGAGCTCACCTAGTCCAACTCCCCTGCAAAAGCAGGATTACCCAGAGCACATTACTCGGGACAGTATCCGGGCAGGTCTGGAAGGTCTCCGGAGCAGGAGACTCGATAACCTCCTTGGGCAGCCTGTTCCAGTGTTCTGACACCCTCACTGTAAGGAAGCTTTTCCTCATATTTGGATGGCACTTCCTGTATTCCAGCTTGTACCTGTTGCCCTTTGTTCTGTCACTGGGCAACCACAGAAAAGGCTCCATGCTCCTTCAACCCACCCTTTAGATACTTGTAAGCATTTACTAAGGTTTCCCCTCAGCCTTCTCTTCTTCAGGCTAAAGAGTCCCAGCTCTCTCAACCTTTCCTCATGAGGGCAATGCTCCAATCCCTTAATCGTCTATGTTGCCCTACACTGGGCTCTCTCCAGTAGCTCCCTGTCTCCCTTGAATTTGGGAGCCCAGAACTGGATGCAGTATTCCAGTTGTCGCCTCACCAGTGCAGAGTTAGAGGGGGAGGATAACCTCCCTTGACCTACTGGCCACACTCTTCCCTATGCAGCCCAGGATTCCATTGGCCTTCTTGGTGACAAGGGCACATTGCTGGCTCATGGATAGTTTACTGTCTACCAGGACCCCCAGATCCTTCTAGTCCGAAGCGCTTTCTAGCAGGTCTGGCCCTAGCCTGTACTGGTATATGCCATTTTTCCTCCCCAGAAGTATGTCTTAATAGCAGACACAACTCAGCTTTATCAGAGGCATCCCTTCTATAGGATGGCTAAACATCATCCTTTGAATTCTGAGCTGGCTAGAGAGCAGCTGCTCTCTGCTGGCATTATTGTAGTGGATTGACTGCTGCTCCTCTTTTTCCAGCCTGTTCCAAACTGGTGCTGAACAGCTTCCAAACCTGCCTGTCAATTAGCTACTGCCAACTTCTAATTCTTCTGACTGGTGGATTTCTTGCCAAGATTGCACCCATTTGCAGGAGAGAAACTGAGGAAGAAGCAGGCACTTAATAATCCTTAGAGCAGAATTGATTCAAATGTGTTGCACCGAACACTTTCTTTTTAGGTCACCTTTAGTAAAGACAATGTGTGGAAAATTTTAGTAGGAGCTAACAGTTGAGAAAGCAAAGATAAGAATAACTAACAGCAGAGAAGACATTTGCTGTTATGTATTTTCTGTATTTACAATTTAAAAGCTTACAATCACGAATATATTCTGTAACCTTAGCTTCTTTCATATTTTAAACATGGGTTTACATAGTGTTCTTGCTCAGCACACCTATATTTGGAGGCATTATTTTCTAATTTACTGCTATTTTCTTTAAAAAAGAATTAGACAATTTTTGGTTTGTTTTTTCTATGAATTGCAGAATGACCTAATTGAAGGAGATTTACTTTTGGTGCGTATCGTACCAGATGGAGATGGGAAGTTTGGATTTAATCTAAAGGTAAAACAGTAATCCTTTAGTTATTTTTAAATGCTTTATGGAGATGCTTTACTTGTACTTCATGATTATTTCTCATATTTAATGCAATGTTTTGGAGGAAGTGGTGTATTCTACAGGAATTTCTTATGGCCCAAGCATTTTTGTAAGTGGCAGCCTAAGCCTTAAATGCTAAAGCAACATCTAGAAAAATAAGCCTCTACTAGTTCCGTGGTTTTTAGGGGCATGTACTATGGGCATGGCACATTTCCAAACCAGACTGTTTGGCTGCTCAGATATGAGCTTGGAGGTCTAATTTAAGGCATCAAGTTTTATAAATTGGACCTCTGTATTACAAACCAAGTTAAATAGTTTGTACTATCCACTTGAATATATCCATTGAAAATCATTGGAAAGATGAAAATCGATTTATGAAGAAAATGGAAATGACTGTTGGTAATTTATTGTAAATTTTTTGTATTCCCTCACTGAAATTCCCTTTAAGCAGATAGTGTAAAGTAGCCATAATATAAAAATTGGGGCTGAGTTTGATCTTTTCACTTCGGGTATTTTTTGGTGGGGCAGAGATATAAGGTCATGTAAAGAGAATGAGGGATTACAGTTGGCTGGAGCTTTGATCCTAGCTGATCCCTTGCAGGTTCATCACAGCTTCTAAGAACACTGTTCATCTTGCAGGTTCAAGCATTGAATTAGGCTTGCTTGAACAGTAGGGTTAGAATAAATGCTGTTTGATCTGTCTATTGCCTACTAAAATATATGGCCAAGCAAAGACACGGTGTAGTTTACTGGAAATCAGTAGATTCAAAGATACTGCAACCTTCTTCTCTCTCTCCCCTCTTCCTCCCTCCTCCCCGGCTCCCATGTACTGGTGAAAATTCAGTTTTACTAACCCTGTCTATAACGATGGAACATAAAGTCATAAAGTCCATATAAAACCCAAACTAAACATGTACTTGCTTTAAATACTGCTTACGTTTATTATAATGACATATTTATGATTTTATTGCTTGATATTCCTCTAGGGTGGTGTAGATCAAAAAATGCCATTGGTGGTATCAAGAATAACTCCAGGATCACCTGTAAGTCAATTCTTAACACTTCTAACCCCTCACTTTATTACTCCCTCCACCATTCATACAGGTCCATACATGTAGAATTTGAAACCCCATAATTAGCATGAGATAGCAGCGGAGCTGTTCTCATTTGACCGGTGGTCTCTTAAAGCACAGATGAAAAGATCTGGAAGCATTAGCCAAATAAGCCAAAAGCATGTTTCTTTCCTCCTGTGATCTCAAGACATGCATCTTGAAGTGGAAAACATTTGATGGAGGGGCAAGAGCAATGATTGGAGGTATAGAACAGTGTTAATTAAAGTAAATAGTCTGGATCCCTGCAGCCTAGAAAAAAAAACAAACAACCTAGTTTAAAGGAGAAGTAGTAGAGATCTGCACAATTAGGAGCATTGTGCACAGGGTATTTCAGTAGAAGAACTTCAGACTACCAAATTAAGTTAGGGAAAGTCAGGTCCTTCATGCTTAGTGAAGTAATTCTTCATGCATTAAGATAGTAGACCTGTGAAACACCTTGAGAAAAGCTTCTGTAGTTAACTTTGGTGGTCAGAAGGGGACAAATAGTTGAAAGGAAAATCCTGCAAGTAGTTACTGAATAGAAAAACCACAATAAACTGAGGAAATCCTTAGAATTAAAAATATTTGTAGAATGGGAGAATACCTGGCAGGGAAGGAGTACACAATATTTTTTCTTTGTTCTTATTTTGCTATGGTTTTTTGCCTGTGGAAATATTTATGGACTAGGTGGAACACCCATCAGAATTAGTACAGCCATTGAATCCTTCTGTTGAATTGTGAAATAGGAATATAACATCTTGCTAACTTTTATAAATACTTAGTACATAAATTTGTGACATGCTGTCTTACCTAATTTTTTTTTTTTTTCAATCATCTGCTTCCAAAGTGTATTTCCCACCTCTCATAAAAAAAATTTCAGTGCAAATTTGATAATACATATTGCTGGCTTAATCCTAAAAGTCTGATGTGCTCTGTGTTTTAGTCAGTCACAGGACTGATATCTGCGTGTCATGATGTAAATCATGCTAAAACAGATAGAGAAGTTGTTTTTGTCACAGTTATGATTTGTGGCTTGACTTACATAGCGCATAGCACTCTTTTATGAACTACAATAATTATTTGAATAAAAGAGCAGTAGGAAATTACCAGTTGTCCTGCATTGAAACCACAACACCAGTATTTGGTTGAAACCATGGCACGAGTATTGATCTGTTTTGTGGGATTTTTTGTTTTGGTTTGGTTTTTTCTTGGGTTGGAAAAAGACCAGACTCTCCAGTTAGTGGCACAGGCACAGACACAAGTGACTAGTTAGCTCTCTAGCTTACCAAGCCACCAAGTGAGCAAGTTATCAAGGGTCAGGGAATAAATTGGAAAAAGTTATCCAATACTGTCTGTTCAACAGTAATGCATGTCATGTTACAGCAAGAAGAAAAAAAATTATACTTCCTTCTAGAACATAGCATTAACATTGACAGTATAGTTTCCCATAAACTAAATTTCGCTGGTTCTTGACTGTTTAATGAAACGTAGCTGATATTTGAAAGTTCAAATTAAGGACTATGGAATGCATTTTTTAACTCAGTGATGCTTTTCCTCCATGTACTTACCTGTTAACTTGTTCTAGATTCACTTATTACTCTGTAAATTGTCCTCAGGGGAGCTCTTCGATCATATTAATTGCTAAGATGATATCTCCGGTTTGTAGGTCACTTTTTCCCACTTTCCTACAAAAAGATTCGGGGTTTTCTTGTGGAGAAGAGGAAGCAAATCTTCCCGCCAATATAAGGCAGTATTTTCCTTTTCAGTTCCTAAAGCTCTTTTCTTTTGAAAGTCATCCTCTAATACAGCAGCAATCTATGTGCTGGAAAGATTGTAGGACAGTGTAGCCAAAGTTGTGTGGGAGTACATTATATCTAAAGAATAAACATTTATGGCATCTGAGTTTTTTTTTAACTCAAGTCCTTTGCTGTTTTTTTTCCACAAACAGTATTAATGTCCTAAGGTAGTAAAGAAGTCATTATGGTCTTTTTTTTTTAGTTTCTCATTGGAAAAAAACTATGCATGCTTCTTGGAGCAATAACAACGTGATTAGCATAAAATGAAACATTGGATGTGTCAATGGGACAGGAAGCCTTTGACATAATTAATTGTCTGGAAAAGCTCAGTATCTGAGAAATCTACGAATTATGCTTACATAGAAGGAATTAATTCTCCTTCAAAATATATTATAGTCAGATGATTCAAGTAAGAGAGCTGGGCATTAACATGTCACATGATTAATAAGGTTTCTTTTAGCAAATATATTAATCTTCTACTGTAATAAAGAGTAATAGCCAGCAACCAGCCAAGAAATCTACAGTATAGACAGATATAGGAGATGAGAAACCATTCCCTCCACATTCTTGTTGACTTCTCCACTCTTCCATACTGACCTGATATAGTCTTTATGCCACAAATCTTTCCAAATGCTTATATATCAGAGAGAATAATTTGTCTCAAACAATAATATTTCACAGTGATTAAATCACTTGATAATTCATAGTTGTGTTCTTCACGCTTGCCTTCATAAATTGTAGAGGATATGGCAAGGAAGGTTTTTGGGGAGCAGTGAACACTTAATTAAATCAGTGTTGCAAAATGCCATGGCTGTTCCTAATTATCATTCTTTTTCTCTTTATATTTGTCTTTTTTATTAATCATTGTCAATCTTCCTTATTCTTCATTATTTTCGTTCCTTATTTCTTTGGAAAAACTTGGAGGAAGCAGTTCCTTTTTAAAGCAACTTTGCTGCTTGGGACTTTTTCCTCTTGCATACATCTTTTCTCTTATTTTCTTCTCCTTTTACCTGTTTCATGGCACTCATGTCTTAAGTTTTCTTTATGTTATTCTCTAACACAAATTTATTTTCTTCTTTTTAACTCTTTTTTTTTTTTTATTCTGCATTTTTCTTGTTGACTCTCATTATCACTTCCTTTCATCTCTTCTACTTTTTAATTGGTAATATAGTACATCACTGATAAACTTGCTTTAGGAGCCATCAGTGCCAGGCATAATGAGGATCTGGTCTAATTAGAACATCTTGTTCGTATTTGGGGGATTGGTGATATTTTTTTCCTAGGCCTTGTAACAATGGATGAGTAGAGTTCAGGGAACCTGTACTGGCATTAAGGAAATGCAGGGAACAACTATGAATAGAGAATAACAGTAAAAGTCTGTCTCGCTTATATAACAGATTAAATGGAGTATGTATATATCACTCTTGTGTAGCTGGGTGCTTCAGAGACAAAAATTATATTGCAAGGAGAATAAAATTTTTACACTACCTGGCACTCAAAGGTTGTGGAATCTTGCACATTCATATTACAGGATCACAGAAAGTTGGAAGGGACCTGGAGGTCATCTTGTCAAATCCCTTCTGTTCAAGGGTCACTTACAGCAAGTTGTCCAGGACTATGTCCAGATGGCTTTTGAGTACTCCAGGGTGGGAGACTCTGCTAGGTCTCTGGGCAACCTGCTCCACAGCTCAGTCAGTCTCAGTAAGAAGGTGGTTCCTGATGTTCAGATGGAGCCTCCTGTGTTTCAGTTTGCACCCATTGCCTCTTGTCCTGTCATGGGGCGCCACTGAAGAGAGCCTGGCTCCATCTTCTCTGCATCTTCCCTTTAAGTATTTATATACATTGACAAGATCTTCCCTGAGCCACCTTTTCTATTCACTCCTCCTATGAGAGATGCTCTATAGCCCCTTAATCATCTTCATAATATCATCTTCATATTCTGGTCATAGCTTGAATTACTTTTCACTAAACATAGAGCTAAATACTCTAAAAGGTGTGACAGAAAAGAAGCCAAACAGCAGTTAATCTAAACTGTTGTGTCCAAGACAAGTCAAAATGTGAATTTTCATGTAAAATGGAAAAAATCTTATTTTAACATTCTGTACAGCGCAGGTAGCAAAAGAATTTGTCACAAATACGGGGTACTTAAACATCATAGGTTGAGTATGGCCTGCACCTTCTTATTATAACTTTCAGTGAATGAAATGAGGAAAAATGTTCTTTATTTGTAGATATCATTTGATATTCACCAAACAAGAATCTGATAAGTAACAAAAATATAAAATGTGTATGGTTTTCTGTAAATTTTAAAAAGTCCATGCTTGGGGGGAGCATCATGTTATTTAAATTATATTCATCAAAATCATGCTTGGACTTCTCAGTATTCACTACATAAAAACATGACGTGTTATCTCATGTGCCCAAAACACTTCTTCCAGAAATTCATTTGCAAAGGGCTATAATCAGTGGGTTTTGAGTCCTGTGAAATCTGATTTTTAAAAGCAATCTGACAATGGCTGTTTGATAAATACAAATTCTTTCTATGGCTGGCAATATGCTGTTTGAACTGTTTCTCATCTTCATTGAGAGGTTTTGAAGCAAGGAAAACAGCTTTAGATCTTGAATCCTTTGATAGAACTTCTGATACAGAAGATGAAACCTTATCAGGAGAACTCTGGAGACTTTGCTTACATAATGAACTTAATATCCTGATGTTTCTGTTTACATGACTGGATGCAATGACATTAATGTGTTTCTTTGGTCTTGAAACAGGCTGATAAATGCATTCCAAAACTGAATGAAGGTGATCAGATAGTATTAATTAATGGCCGAGATATCTCAGAGCACACTCATGACCAGGTGGTCATGTTTATAAAAGCCAGCAGAGAATCTCACACGAGAGAGCTTGCACTTTTGGTCAGGCGGAAAGGTAACTGGGCTAATTTTATTAACTTTTAATGGTTTTGGGACTATTGCTCTTATGCTTGGTGGTTAACCCTCTTCTGTTTACATAAATGTGTTTTCATTGTGCTGGGAATAGGTCTGTACCAAAAACTAGATCTCCCTGCATTTGAATTAGTAGTACAAATAGTTTTAACTCTATAGGTTCTTACCACTGCAACAAAGGATCTGTCAAGTTAGAATTTCTTCTTGTGTTTTAAGGCTAAAAATCTATGACGATAAATAGTCCCTTGCAAAAGTGTTTTTTTGTTTGGGTTTTTTTCTAAATATAGCATACCTTCAGAAATCTGCAGTTGTGGGTTTGCAGACACCCATGGGCAGTTCCCCCGAGCACAATTATACAATGAAAAGAATCAAATAAGCTTCTTTTGGAGTTGGGTGTGTTTGTTTTGTTTTGTTTTGTTTTGTTTTTCATTCTTTCAATAGACATTTTGTGTCAATACTGAGCTTAACCTATGCTGACTACTTGCTAGTCTGCTGCCAGCAAACAGGATACAATTCCTGAAATATGCAGAGTCTTAAAAGCCTTCATGTTTAAAATATGGAAAACCCATGCAGCTCAGTTTTGCTTGCTCCATATTTAAACACAGGCAGATCCCAAGAGCTTCTAGTTTTATTATTTACTTTTCTTAAGGGCTATGATAAGACCTTAACATGCACAGTTATGGAAGGGCTTTGCACAGAGTTTCTGATTACATTAAGACTTAAAAATCTGAAGGGATTATGCACCACTGGGAAAAACGAGGGAATAAAGCTGCCTAAACAATATGTACTTTTGTAGCATTTACTTTATTTAAAATTTCTTATGTTCCTAGAAGACAGGTGTGCTTTTGGTCTGGTTTTCCCTGAACAGTCCAATACTTATTATCATAGGCCTTTCCACTGGCTCATATTTAGTCTTCCCTTAACTTTTCTAGTCCCTTTCCTACTTACAGATAAGAGAAGTATGCGCTTAGCTAAAGATAACCTATGGCTTCATGCCAGTCCTTTATATAGGCATGAGTATGAACAGCTCCCCATTTTCTGAAGTTTGGAAGGATGAGGCTCTTCTGATCATTGCAGAGAATAATCACAGCTGGACACACTTGGTGATGCAATAGCATTCATGGAGACAAAACTGCTGTGTAGATTAACGAATTAATGTTTACAGCATCTTAGCAAGGAATGTCGTAGAAAACTAATTTTTTTATTTTTTTGGTAGCTTAAGTTAATTACTTCAATGTTAGCACAAGGAATTGCAAAAGATAGTTGAATTTCTTCTCTAATGGCAAGGGAGTACAACCTAAGTAGGATTGTGTTCATTTTGCTCTTGCATGTCCAAATTTACTAAGCTTCTTATAAAGGTATTCCATTAGTTGTGCTCTAAATTTTTTTTTGCAAAACTCTTGTTTTCTTATGGTGAATATTGTGATTCATTAGCCTCCATTCAGCACTTCATTTTGTAGGACATACTTGCAGCAAAAAAAACAAAACAACTTTGTGCTTTGAGGTCAAATTCTTTGTTTTCATGGATAGGCATCTTGAGGAGTTTCATTTTCTGAAAGATCATAAGGACATTTTACACTCAGTAGTTTCCATAGTAATATAGTGTCTTTGCTTTCCCAAGACCTTATCTATGCAAACTTTGTTGCTCTTGCAAGCTAGTAAATTTTAGTATGCATTGCAAACTCATTTTTGCTGTATGTAACCAATTTTAATTTTCAATAAATCTTTCGGTAGTTAAACAGTTTGTGGAGCCTAAGTCAGAAGATGAAGCTGATTCCCACACTCTCCCAGAATCTCTTCTTCCTATCTGCTCTGAATATGGTGGTGATACACTGGAGGAGTCTATGGAGCAGCTAAGGAAAGGGCTGGAAAGTGGATCTGTCCTTATTCAGTTTGAGGTAGGTAATGCTCAACTTTCAAATGCCATTCATGCAGACAAAAGCATTGACCAGCAAGTAATGTAAGGGCTTAATTAATTGGAAATCTCATTGCTCCCATTCTGTCTTATCTCAAGAGAGCAAGAACGTGATTTCTGCAGCAGTTTCACCCTTCATTCTTAGTATAGAGAAGAGTAAATTATCAGTCTTGCATAAAACATCATCTGGTGAGAAAATATATGTTTTAATGAACATGTTACTACTCACAAGTAGCCAAAGCTCACAATATTAATATTTCTTCTTAATTAATTTGAGTAGAATAATGGAATAGATCAGTCTTGTATTTTGTTTCTTTTTGTGTGTTGCTCAGTGACACTTCTAAAACATCTTCTATACCTTAAGCTAGGATTTTAATTTCTTTTGTGTTGCCATCTTTCATGGAATAACAGGAGCAACTTGACTGTTCCTTATCATCTACTCTTAAATGTTGATATGAAAGTGTTGGAATGTTAATTTCTGTTTCCATGCTATTTGTAATATCCAGTTCTGTGGTGTATCTCTGTGGTGAACACTGACAGTTACTCCTTGGACAGATTACTTTGTAGGCAATGTTCCCCAGTATATAGGATGAGAATTAGAAGACTACTGTATAGATTAACGAATTAAAGTTTTTCATGTTCTTCAGTGTATTAGCCAGAAATGTCATAGGAAACTAATAAAATATTTTTGTAGTTTATTAAATTAGTTCCTTCAGTGCTAGGGTAAGAAATTCCAAAAGATAAGGTAACTTATCTTAAGTCTAAAGGCAGTATATGTATGTTTGTGTTTGTTTTACTGATGTGGATCCAAACATTTGTAGTAACTTTAGAGAAACCTTGGTTATTATGTTTTATAAATTTCACATTGTTTAACTCTGGAGTAACCCTTTCTGATGCTGAAAACTTATAGAACAGCAATACAGTTTTTCATCATTTTGATATATTTTCCTTCACTGTTTTTTCAAATGCCATAAGGTTTAATGGTGGTATTGTTGTCGGCGAGTTGTGGTACTGATTGTTGCATTACCACTCTTTTTATGAGGTTTGCTTTGTTTCCAAGATTTCAGAGAGTTAAGATTACCTTTTCTGTTCTTTTTTTTTTTTTCCCTCCTTAAGAAATTATAGACTATGGTTCATTGCTTCTTTGAAACCCACAACACTGGTGTGCTGTAGCAATGAGTCTGACTATTGAAACAGTAACTCAAAAGATATAAGCTAGCCTTTCAATGCTTTGTTAACCATCCAAATTGTTGACTAAATGTGTGCAACCAGTAACAATCTTCATAGGGTAACTGATCCTTTATTACTTTTTTCTTGACAGCATTTATGGAAGGATATTACTGAATTTACAAAAAATGTGCAAGACACTTTTGAAATCTAATAAACTAGCGGACAGCTTAGTGGCCTTCTTTCTTTGAGTTCGTTGTTTAGTGATCTTCAGAAGCAGACACAATTGCAGGGTCACCTCACCAGCTTTGGTGGCTCTCAAACTCTTCACATTATTAAAATAGTAAAAAATTAGCTAGTAGGCTATGAATAATCAATTTTTTCCAGAATATCTTCCTCCACTTAAGCAGAATTTTAAGAAGTCTGTCAATGGCAAATGACTTTTTGCCAGGTAACAATAATGAAGCTCCAGAATTGTTAATTAACATTGAATTATTCTTCCCTGACTCCCAAAAAAGCTGCATAAGTCCCAACTTGGCTCTAGTAAAATGGAACTTGACTTAAAACTGATCAAAGCTGTTTAGTTGTTACATATATTATCATGTTCTCTTCTCACATGGCTTGTTTATAATGTTCAAGTTGAAAAACCTGGTGAGCTGTGATACTGAGCCTAAGTATTCAGTAAATGCTACAGCAGACTAAATGTCTTGTGTATTGTTCCTTTTCTCAACCAATGTAAAGAATTTTGGCCTCCTATTAGTTTCATTCCAGTTTTTGGAGCCATATTCCAAATGTTCATTAAATGCATAAGATATAATTATATCTTTGGTAAGTGTTCAATCATTGAATCATAAAATTATTTATGTTGGAAGGGACCTTAAAGATCATCAAGTTCCAACCCCCTTGCCGTGGGCAGGGACAGCTCCCACTAGACCAGGTTGGTCAAAGTCCCATCCAGCCTGTTCTTGGAACACTTGTGGTCATGGGGAATCCACAACTTTTCTGGGCAACCTTTGCAATGAAGTATATAAAACTCTGGCACAGCCACATTAATAACTCAGGTTTAGGTTGCTTTCATGTATATTAAATACAGGAACACTGTAGTTGTATGATGTTGCTGTGGATTTTAGTTTTGTTTTTTTTTTTCCATGTTCTGCACCTTTTGTTGTCTGGAACAATGCCTCTAATGCATTTTGACCTTAAAGTTTATTTTTGGTTATACTTATATGCCTACGTTTACTCCAAATAAAGTTTGGCCCCCAAAAAGGGACATCACATGCTAGGAGACTGTGATATTTTGAAGCTCTGTCTTTTTTCAAGTACTTGCAGGGTTGAATGTTATGGCTTTAGTCTAGAAAACAGAAGTTTGAAATTTTTGTGCTGCAGTTGATTCCAGAAAATATCAGTCTGTAGCTATTTTTTTTCTTATGTCTTTTATTGCTCTCTACTTTCACCCTCAACCTCTGTTTTCCTTCTGGCGCATAGTTTTATATGATAAAGGCAACCTTGCAAGGAAACTGTTTATACCATTGACTCTTATGATTGCTCTCTATTTTTCCTTAGGAATTCTTCTAGATATGATGATGGGCTAGCAATAACAGAAATTCTTGTCATGTCAAAAAATACAAAAATCTTTAAGGTGAATTGATGGCTAGAAAAAATGTTAAATAAAATAACTTATTTTTTCTTTCTGTGTATTTTCATTTGCTGTTTAGTGTGTGCATGGCATAATCATACCCCTCAAAATCCTACCATTTCTCATTCTGTTTTGCAGCAACTTTATAGAAAGAAACCAGGATTGGCTGTTACATGTGCAAAGGTACCTCAGAATATGGACAAGAACAGATACAAAGATGTTCTACCATGTGAGTATTAAGTACAGACTTCCTTCCTAGTTTATTTATTCTCTAAATGATAGCTTATAAAACTGTTGTATTGAAATTCTTGATTAAACATTTCATTATATAATCAATTTAACTGTTCGTTTTCTTTTCTAAAGGGTTATCTTTTTTGCTTTGTGTCTGCTGTTTGTGTCTGCAATTCCTCAGTTTTTTGACTGAGTAGAAGGGAAGTATGCCTTTTAATTGCTAATTTGATTTCTTTTGTATTGTTTTTTTGTGTGCAGATGATGCCACAAGGATAATATTGCAAGGAGATGAAGATTACATTAATGCAAATTACGTGAATGTAAGACATATAGAAACCTGTGTTTGACCATTTTCTGTATTACAATAGAGACTAAATATAGTCATTTTAAGGAATAAGGGGGTTTTGTTTCAGATTATCAGGATTTGTAAGCATGAAAGGAGTACAGATTTATAATGTAAAAGATGAAGTGTCTCTTGTGAAACAAGTGGCCATCCTGACATACAGTAGATGCAAACATGTGCTATACACTGATATATGCAGGGTCTTTAATCAGCAAAAATTGTTTTACGAGTTGCAAATTTTTTTCCATGTGCTGCAAATGCTGCAGTTGTCTCCTGTTGTTAAAAACTTAGCCTTTTTGCCTCTAGAAACATTTACAGCCTACTGGCTATGCTATGAAAGGTCCAGAAGATAAGTTAGGGCCCTGATTGCCTTAATTGTATGTAAGGTAGGAGAAAGGAAGAAGAGGAGAAAATACAGATATGTTTGTGCCAGATAATTAGGTTAAACACTTAGGTCACAAAATTAACAATAAACTTACTGTGTCTAGTATCAGACAATAAACGGCTTTTGCTAGTGTACCTTTGATGTACCTTGCCACTATTCCTTACTAAATATTAAAGAAAAATTGAAAAGCTTTGCAGGTCCAAGTTTTCAAATATATTTTCACTATTGATCATCTCTTCCTAGTTCAGCAAGAAGGGCTATAGTATCTATAGTAGGCATTAATTAAATTAAACATGTAAAGATTTTTCACATATAACAAGTTGTGATCTTGATTGTCTTATTATTCAGCTTCCTGCCTTGGTCTTCCCTTAACTCTGAATAAAATGCTAAATTAAAGAATAATAGTACCCGAGTCATGAGGGCAAACTTTACATGGGATTTTTCTTTCACTTTGTAGATGGAAATTCCTTCTGCAGGCATTGTGAATAGGTACATTGCTACTCAGGGGCCTCTTCCACACACATGTGCACACTTCTGGCAAGTCGTCTGGGATCACAAGTTGTCACTGATCATTATGTTAACAACTCTCACAGAACGAGGACGGGTAAGTGTTCAGGTTCTTTGTATGCTGAAGAAATGTATTGTGGCTTTAAACTTTTTTTCCCTCATTGTTATGATTAAATAACCCTAAAATAGGCCAGCTTCTTCTGTTGAATCATTTCTCTGAAAACCAGGCTTTCTGAGTTACATAGAGGAACGGATACTCTGCAGCTTTCTTTTTGTTGTGCTTTGAAAACAAACTGGTTATCTGATAAACAGAAATCACTGCATTGACTGTTTTGCTGACCAGCCAGGTACTATGTGCTGTCTCCCCCCCACCCCACCCCAAGAGCTGGGATCCATGTGGCAATTGCTCTCCTACTGATTAAGCAGACATCTGGAAGTGTTGAGCAGACTTGCAGTCTGGCTTTAAACAAGTCTGCCATTGCAGTACTTTTCTAGATTTAGGATGGTTTTTACTTTTATCTATATCATAGCTTGTTTCCTAGAATTGCTTTGATTGCTTTTAATTCTGTTTAAATAAATTCTAGCATGCCATTAATTTCATAATAATACACTGAAAATTAAAGCATTATCTGGTACATGATGTTGTTCTCTGATTTAATGTTTGTAGTAATAAACATGAAGTTTTTAAATTTTTTTTATGTACATAAATGGATTGCTTTTGGAGTCTTAGAATATGACAACTGAACATGTGTTTTTAAGAGGTGGAGATGATGGTAACTCTTATATGCCTTTAGTGTGGCCTTTATCTTTATTTTCGTATGTGATCTATCATACACTATCAAATTTATCTGATATACCAGTTAAAAACCAATGCTTTTGGAAAGCAAGAGAATGAGTGTTTGGGGTCCTAAACTAAAGTAACAACAGTTAAATGACAATATAATTCTTTATTATATGAAATAAGTGTGAAAGCGGAAGATTTTAACCATGGTCAGGTTATGTAGCTGTTTGTGGAAGCAGATATTATTGAACATCATCTGACACATAAATGCTCCCTTCGTAGCTTCCAGCTTGCTTTTCCTTGTATTGAGGGGAAATGCAGGTTAGTAGTAGTCTGTATTTTGTCCAGTGCGTAGGAACCTTCAAGGTGATTTGTCACTAACTTCTAACCACCCTGCTGGTACCTTGATACACCAGACACTTTTTCTGAGTTCTGTTTACTTGCAAAGATGATTTACGCTTTCTCAGACCGTGGATGAATTTTCAGGGGTAGAAAAATATGTATGTTCTTGCAGAGTATCCCCATTGCCAAATGCTAAACCTTTTCCTAAACCCCGGAGGTTTTACATTCTAGAATCTCTCTTTTCAATGGTACTAAGGTTTGTATTATACAATAAAAAAATTCCCCGTCATGTTTCTTTTGTAGAAAGAGATGTGCTATTTTGGCTTAAATTTAAAGGGAAAAGTATTACAGATATGCTACTACATTAAAAGTCTCAGGCATAATGTTTAAAATATAGGTTTCAAGCAATTAAAAATTGAGCCCTAAGAAAGGCAGAATTAAGAAATTTTAACATCTCAAAATTTCTAGCTCTTGTCATGTTTTATTAGTTTAAAAAAGTTATAGACAAAAAAAATTGTTAGAGGCAGTGTTGATAATTTGAGAGAGTCCAAATGAACTAAAGCTGAAATAACAAACACGATGAGAATATCAATTTGCTTGGTTTCTTTCAGAGCTAGTAACAATTATTATTAAAATGTATAGGCAGTAAAGAGGACATTTATAGCTTAGCTATTGAGGGGGACACACAATTCACTTAAAATTGAAATTGCAACCTTTATGCTGATGGGAAAACTTCAGCTGTCTTCAGTGAACAAAGATTTTACTGAACTATGGAAAAAGCACTGGAAAATGTTTTTTCCATTTCAGTCTCTTCCACAATGTTTCAGGCTTTGGTTTAGATGAGAAATGAGGTGGCAAACTTTGTCATGAGCACTACTCTAAGCTTACCTTTGAAAATGAGGAATAGGTGTTGGCATTAGGATTGTTTCATAGAATCATGGAATGGTTAATGTTGGAAGAGACCTTAAAGATCGAGTTCCAACCCTCCTGCCATGGGCAGGGACACCTCCCACTAGACCAGGTTGGCCAAAGTCCCATCCAGCCTGGCCTTAAACATCATTTCCCCTTTTGCATTTGTTTTTCAGTATTGTCTAGTTCGGTCCTTGAATTATTCACTTTGAAGAAAAGTGTGGCTCTGTCTTTGCTGTAACATGCTCTTAGGTGGCTGAAATTAGTTATAAATTCAGCCCCTGCGCTTTTTTTAAGATGGAATAAATCCATCTGTTTCTTCACCTACAGTATGCCTTCAGAAGTCATTTTAGCTATTGAAGATAAGTAGCAGACAGAAAGCATCTTGCATCCAATTTGCATGAGTTTTTATTATAAACTACTAAAACAAAAGTTTATAGAGAATTTAGCCTATTTTGTCATGTTATTTTGCAATTGAGATGTAAACACCTCACCAAAAAATCCAAATAGATTTTATACCACTTCCTGAATTCTGTGAACCATGGTATAGGAGGACAGGCTGGAACCAGAAGTGCTTGTATACAGTTTTGATGTGTGGTTAATTTTCTTTACAGACCAAATGCCATCAGTATTGGCCTGACCCACCAGATGTAGTGGAATATGGCAACTTTCGTGTCAGATGCCACTCTGAAGATTGTACAATTGCTTATGTTTTTAGAGAAATGGTGATTACAAATGTTGAGGTAAATGTGTTATCTTTAATTTTTCTGAAGCAAGCTGAATGCATACATTTATAGGTAGATAAAGACTCTGTATCTGAACATGTACATCTGTGTGTGTGAGCATATACAAGTGTGTGTATATATGCACATTTTTATAAATATGTATAAATTATATAAAGTACAATAATTTCTTTACAGCTTATTCAAAACCATACTTTTTGAACTTCTGTACAGCATAATGCTATAATGTATTACAGCTACTGTAATAAATGTCATTAAAAAGTTTAGTGCTTTTCTGTAAACAGTTTTGCAGTTGCTGACTGTTCATAAGTATTTAGATTTTCAGTTAGAGTTTTTTATAAGCAACTGCTCTTTCAAGGATGAAATATTGGTCACTTGGTAAATGGCACTAGAACTAGCTAGAACAGCTAAGAAAAATGTGACTTGCAATAGTCTAGTTTTGCGAGGTGCAGAATCTCATCAGCTCCTTTCCACATCTTTAGTCAGATTTTGAAAAAACAATATCCCTATATATCTCAATTGAAATGTGCTCAATTTATGTAAGGTACTTACATTCCTTAGCTGTTGATACTAAATGGAAGAGTTATAAGGTAACGAGAATAGCTAAATACATGGAATACTTCTTGCATTTCAGCTTCTGTTGTAAAATCTGTGTTCAGATCACATCTAGACTTCCCAGGACCTGAATATAGGGTTTGGCTTTTGTGAGTTGTCCTATATTTCCTATACGTCTTCAACTCTTTTCCAAAATTCTATGGTCACAAGTATTTTCTAAAAAGATGAAGAGTTTGTGCTATCATAAGATATGTATGTAAGAAATCACTGTATACTGACCAAATGCCAATTTACAGTGCCAATACCGGTCAATCTTTTAAACTTCTGAATAGTTACATAGATTTTATTGTTACTGGAATTGCTAGTAGTATTAAGAAGGGAATATCTGTTTTAAAATGTAACATTTAGTTGATTTTCCAATGCTATAGTCTCATAAATTTGTAGCTGAGTCTGTCACTTGAGAGTGCATCCAAATTTGTTTAACCGTGATTAAGATTTCCTTTTTAGTCATAAACATGTGAGATGCCAATACTTAAAGGTCTTTCAGTTGAGATAATTTGCAGTGTTTCAGTTTCTAGCTGTGAGAAGCCATCCAGTCAGACTGGGATGATTTTTGGTTCTATTTTTCAGCCAATTAATCTGTTAGTGATAAACTTGAAGAAATTAACAGAAGAAATTAACCTCATTAAACTAATACTGTAGAGTATACATAGGCACACTTGTAGTTCCTGTCACTCAAATTAGTTAATTACCAATTAACTTTGGTTAGCTAACGCTTCATGTAAATATTAGTTTATCCTTTCGGGTACTTGTTCCTTTGTTCTTTTTCTTGAATAATATTTATCAAGCTGGTTCATAATTTTGAGCAAATGCACCAGTGACTGTATTCAGTATGTGTTTTCGCGTCAGGTGTCTATTTACTAGCACACGGTAAATCAAAATTCTGGAGAGAGTGGGATAGTCAGCTTTTTGGGGTGTTTTAGTACAAGCTAATTCTTTTTGAAATAAATGTTGTGTGCGAATACAATGTGCCTTCGTAGACATGTTAACAGATGTGGAAGTTACAAGGAAGTTCAACTGTGTAAGTTCTCATGGTAACTCTTAGCTGAGAATATAGTTTCTAATACAAAGGTATATGCTTGTGTAGATTTCATCTAGGTTAGACAGAAACATGCTAAAGCTAGTCCTAGATGGATGCACTGGGGGCAAGGTTGTTTTGTGGCGGTCTTTTATTTTGGGGTTATTCTATTGTTTGCATTAAAATTATTTATTATTATTGTTTATTTGCTCACTTAAAGTGGCTGCACTCAAAAGAACACTCGCTAGACCATACAGCTGTCCCTACTGTAAATACATGACCCTAATAGTTTACAGCTCTGTGTGTGTTTGGCATTTCAGATGGAAATAAAAAGCTTTGTAGCCTGTTGAAACATAGCAAAAGAACTCTGAAGCACTGAATTATCTCCTGGTTTTCCATATCATTTGAGCTGATTTCTTAAAGCTGACCAAATCTCTTCTTCTGGAGACATGCTGTGTTTGAGTAGACTTTGCAAAGTTTTATATGTATTAGCTCTCACAGGTATTGTTGTTAGAAGAATACATAGTCACCTGAATTCAAAACCAGGCTTTTATTATTCCCTGAACTAATGTAAGCATCATTGGACTGGTCTTTTTGAAGACAAGTAGCTTTTAATAGTGAGGTAGATAAAGCTTCCAAACTCACAGGAGACTTGATTTCTGTTGGAATGACATACATGTGAAAGAATTTTCTGTGAATTAATTTGCACAGATTTAAAATCTGCCTTCAGGGGAAAATAGCTCACAGGAGAAGTTTATGGCGTTATGCCCTTGGTCTTTTGTTCATATATATGTTCAGAAGAGTTGAGGAACAAAAATCCTTTTAGGATTTTTCTGACACAGTTTAACTTGGTGCTTCTTTACCTATAATTGAAGATCAGCAAATGACTGCAAATGTGAAATATTTGTAACCTTTCTAAGCCTCATGAAATGAAATAAGGATTTATTTCCTGCCTTTTCAAGAACAAGATTAAAAGCTGTTCTGTAGCAAAATCAAAGAAAAGCAAATAAAGCATTGAGTTGGGGGTTTGAGTTTGGAGTTTGGGTTTTTTTTTAATTTTTAAAAAGAGCTTCACAACACTTGGGGGACTACAGCAAACAGACCAAAGGAAATAAATGGTGTAGTGTGAGTGTGACTATTTTGTAAAACAAGATATTTTTTTTTTTAATCATTTAAAAAATAGCAAGGGTAGCCTGAAACAAGCTTTCATTCAGTTTCCTGCGAGATAACTGTCTTACAACGTATCATTACCCATTAAATCTCACTGATTTCATTCAGTTATGTTTTTAACCTCTTTTGTTTTGTTTTTTTTTCTCATTAGTTTCCTAGTTTCCCCTGCCTTTAAACAAGGTGTTTGTTAACTGACATCAGTTAAGTGCGACTAGAACCCAGCCATGTAACTTAGCAAGGCTGTGGAGATGATACTTACTGAATCTTTGAAGAACAGTAGTTTTGCACGTTTTAGGATTTTTTTTATTCTGCCTCATTAGTTTTTGCCACACTTTGTTAGTTGTCTCCAAAGTGGCCTGTCATTCTCCCACCTGATTTATTTTAACTAAAATAAATCATTCAAACAAAAAGAAAAAAAATATTTCAAAATTGATTGCATTTCATTCTTTAAAGACAAGTTATGCCATTGCGATAACGAATGAAGAGTGAGCATCACAAGAGAGCACTTTCCCCTTTTAAACAACCTAGGTCAAAGTAATCAAGACTATTCCTTGTGTCTTCATGAGGACTGTTTAACATGATTTTGTAGACAATGATAATAAAAATAGAAAGATTTGGGGAGAGAAGAGAAGCTTCTTTTTAATTTTAAAGCTATCAATTCCCATGGATATCACAATGATGGAGGGAATGTCTTGGAGGAAAAAAAATAAATTGATGGAGCAAGTCAAACAAATTGAAAATTAAGCATATATTTATTTTGCTAAGAAAGGGTATTGCTGTTTATTGGACGAGGGTAAAATTGCAAGATGAAGAATGACTGATACCTTTTCAATTATGAATGACTGGCATGTAGGCCCTGTAGTGACTGTGTTAAATTGATATTAGGTGAAACAAAGGCAGCAATGTAAACGACTATACTGCCAGCACTTTCTGCTATAAACAGCTGAAAATAGAATCTTTCTAATTTTTACTCATCTTAATTATTTGGGCTGAGGCTTCCCACGCCATTTGAAGATTACCGCATAAGTGTCATACAACAGTTTGTTGGGGGAAAAGTTGAGTTTGCTCCTGTTAAAGATTCTTAGATTGTTTCACAGATACTTTTGCTTCTTGTATTTCCTCTGTATAAATCTGTATAAATTTGGCTGTTTCATAAATGTCTTGAAAAAACCTGTCACACTGCAGAGCTATTTTAAAGGTTTCTATGCACTGAACATGGTCTGTTGTGTTAAACACTCCCGGTAGTAAAAAATGAGTTGGATTTGAATAATAAAGAGCTGAAGAACAAAAGTAAATTAAAAGTACTATGGCAAGGGTGTACAGAAGTGTAATGAGGTGGGAACAGCAGTCCCGAAATTTGCCAAATTCTTCAGAAACTAACTTGATCACTGAGTCTCAGCTTTCAAGGTACTTGTGAAGTTCACTAGCAAAGAGCATACCTTTCCCTGCTTACAAGATAATACAACTATTTCAAGGTTAATTTAGTTCTTCATGGTGAATTTTTTTTTTTTTTTGAAGATTATATTATAACCTAGACCAAAAAGGATATGAACTGAAAAGGTGAAATGCAAAATCAATTGCTTGGATTTTAAGAGAAGTAAAAGTTGAGGTTGACTTTTCAAGCCAACATTTCCTTCTTTCTCTATGAGCATTATCGTTCTAAGCTGTATGTGGTGTTTTTTCTGAAGAGTGCTCTATTATTTTGTTAGTCAGGGAGAGTCAATTTAGGGGAATGAAACAAGGAAACCGGCCTTTTGATGTAATTAATAATAAACAAGGCTGAAAAGCATAGAAAAATGAAGAATGGATAACTTTGGGGCTGAAGGTCTTGACAATAAGTTTAATTTTTTTTTTCGAAGTGTTACAGCAGCTGTTTGATGAATCACCTCCAACAGCCCTATACTGTGTCAGATGCTGCAGTCCCAATAGCAGAATTATTAGAAAAGAACATGTGTCTTTACCTTGTGTTTTTGAGCAAAAATCTAGGATGTTAGCTTAACCACATTGAAGTTGAAGTTGTAATGCAGGAATAGGTATGTCTTTTTTTTTTTTTCTTTTTTCCTTTTTTTTTTTTTTTGGCTGACACTGCAGCAACAATAACCATTGTCAGAAGGACAGCAGAAAATTCCTTCGGACAGGTATTATAGTCTTAGACCTCTATAGCTGCTTGCCAAGTAAATGTCGGAGAATGCGATGAAACACCTAAATGTTGGCCAAATGGCTATTGAAAAATAGGGCAAATTACATAACCCAGAAGTGTCACCGGAGTCTCTAAATTGTTTGGAGTCATTTTTTTTGAACTCACCATTTTCAAGCTGATTTATGGAAATCCTTAAATTCAACTGAAATCATTTTATGAGTGAAAAAAAATTAATTACTTTAGGAATAACAAGGTGTATTACATCAAGATTGGTGAAAATAGCATCTAGGCAATGAGCAACTCTTGGTGTCTCACTATCTGTAAGTTTATACTTACAAAACAGGTCTAATAAATCTAGATTTTTATAAAGATAATTTCTATATTTATTGGGGTTCTACAATAATGGCTGTCATTGAAAAACCTCAGTGCAAAAAAAATAAATTTATGGAAAGGATGTAAGCTGACTTGCAGAAAATAACAATTTGGACAGCAACTTGAGGATAGTGAGAAACTATCTCCTTTTTTTCCATTGCCAAGTTCATACAAAGAAGCAGGGTCTGGCAAAAACAGTGTGTTTAAGTACTGTTAATAGGACATATATGATGGAGCTAACTATGGGACCAGTGCTTTTGAATCTAGCACTGTTTTAATGTACAAGTACTGTATTTTAGTAACCATGATAGTTTTTTAATGCAAATTATTTCTATGTGTGGTGGTATTTGACATTTTCTCAATTTAAAAGCTGACTTTCATTATGAGTGTGAAAACTTGAAGATTTTATATAAAAAAAAAAAAAAAATTAAAAGCAATCACCACCAATGCTAAAAATAGCTTTAAAAAATCTGGATATTGTCACAGTATTGATTTGATGTCTTCTGCATGAGATGTAAAGGTATTAGAATTTTAAAAACTAGTTCTAACATATTCATATTAACTAATGTTTAATTGCAAATAACAAATGAAATATTTCAAAATACTTGTGCATGAGTGATGTAATTGTTAATTTTAACCATTTAAATCACTTCAGAAGAACTCAACCAAAACAATCAAAACTGATTATATCAAAAGACAAATAACTAGAAAACTGTACTGAAGCTTTGAAGCATGTCTGGAATAATTAGCAAACAGCTATGTTGATCTCTAAGACTAAATAGGACTCATAACAGAAAGCACATTATAGTGTATTCTTACTCCAAATAAGTCAACGTGCTTGTTGAACTTTTTTTTTTTTTAAAAAACACAACTCACTATATTTGAGTCTGAATTACTGATAAGTAAAAATTAAGTTAACTTTGGTATTTTCTGAGCTTTTAAAGTGGCTTTTGATGCTATAGATCATTGTCAGTGGTTCTCAGTTGTGCCACTGGCACTTTTCCATGATGCATGGCTTGAAATTCTTGAAGCATATGGAAAGTGACTGGATACTCACTCTTGGATAATTTTGGAATGAATCAAGTCTTGGTTTCACCTGAATGCTGTAATTCAAATCTCTCTGATTTAAGAGATCAGTTCAAACTCTTGCATCTAATTGCTGTGTTATATCTCATTTCTCTTTTGAAGAAATTTTGATTAAGCACACACAGATTTGCAGTAGGGGACTTATAAAAACATGATAAAAAATGTCATTAATTTTTTTTCAGTCTATGGCATTCCAAAAAAAATTTTAAGTGTAATTATTTGATCAAGCTCAACTACATAATGGCAGCGAAGCTGAGTAGAAAAAGGCCGTGATTTTTCTTAGATTTAAAATGGTAGAGGTTGGAAGGAACCTTAAAGATCATTGAGTTCCAACCCCCCTCCCACTGGCAGGGACACCTCCCACTAGAGCAGGTTGCTCAAAGTCCCATCCAGCCTGGCCTTGAAAACCTCCAGGGCTGGAGCATCCACAACTTTTCTGGGCAGCCTGTTTCAGTGCCTCACCACCCTCACAGTAAAGCATTTCTTCCTGATATCCAATCTAAATCCTCCCCTCTTTCAGGTTAAAACTATTGCCCCTCATCCTATCACTACATTCCACAATAAAGAGTACCTCCCCATCTCTCCTCTTTAGGAGTATTTAAAGGGGTATTTCCAATACCCCTTTAGGTATTTGGAAAGCCGCTGTAAGATCTCCCTGGAGCCTTCTCTTCTCCAGGCTGAACAACCCCAACTCTCTCAGCCTGTGTTCATAGGTGTCTCAGTTCTCTGCTGTTTTCTGTGGCCCTCCTGGACCTGCTCCAACATGTCTTTCCTTTGCTGAGAACTTCAAAGCTGAATGCAGAACTCCAGATGGGGTCGCACCAAAACAGATCAGAGGGGCAGAATCATCTCCCTCAATCTACTGGCCTTGCTTCTTTTGATGCAGCCCAGGATATGGTTGGCCTCCTGGTCTGCAATAAGGTGATAAAGGCCAATTCTAGCAATAAAATGCAACTAACAGTTTAACTGTTGCTAAATGTATGAAATAAATAAAGGTACAATGTCAAGATTTATCTCAGTTTGTAAAAAGTGAGACATTGCATGAGGCAGTGGAGCTCAGAAAAGTCTTAGGTTTCTTCCTTCCCAGCCTGATCACTGATTGTACCTGTAACATGGCAATTGAGCCCAATCTGAAGGCAAAGATGATTGAGTGATTTCATAATCAAAGTTAACAATGAACTAAACTGAAAGAACTTCTGTAAAACCATTCTTTTTAGGTATAATTGAATGAAAAAAGAGCTCTTCATGCAACAGAATCTTTTAACTAAATTACTTCCATAAAGAAAACTGTTATTGTGTGGGTTATACAGAAATCATTCATATATGTACAATGAATGGATTACGTATGAACACTATATATATTGTTTTCTATCAGAAGCCAGAGCTAGTGAATCTTGCAGCAGCTTTATATTATAACAGAACCTTTAAGTATATACAAACAGGAATATTTAGAATAGGTCTGCAACTGAACTTTGAGAGATGGATTTGGGTTGCAGAATGAGATAAAAATGAAAATGGCATTCAATATTATTTTTTTTTTTTTATGGGAGGACCTAATGTGCTGCATTGAAGAGGTGACATGCACCTTATAGAGTTGAACCAGTGTGCAAACATAGCATTCCTCAATGCAATAACCTATGTATAGTTTTATTACCACCCTGTTGAGCTGTGATTGTGTAGTCCAAGATCCTGTTATTTTTTGATGTTCTGAATTGTTCTTCTGTTGTTTTCATCTGTTTCTTCCATCTTGTTCTAAACTATTAGATAGTACTATTATGCATAAGTCTTGTAGCATTTTAACTTGGCTCAATCATTCTTATCAAGCCAATAAATTGAAAAGCAGGAAATGCATTTAGATCACAAAAGTTCAGCTTGGTACCTCATTTATTTAGGAAATGTTATGCCTTTTACATGCTTAAGAATAACCTGTTTATACTTCATTCTGAATTTAAAAATTACAACCATTTTTTGTCATATACCTCTTAACAGCACCTACTGAATATTCTTACTATGAAAAGTATGACTTGTATCAAGTAAACTTTAATACAAAAATCCTAACACCTTTTGAAAACCATACTGCATTTTAGACGGAACAACAACACGCCATCACTCATCTCCAGTATGTTGCTTGGCCTGATCATGGTGTTCCTGATGACTCCATGGACTTTCTGGAGTTTGTGACCTGTATGAGGCCAAAGAGAGTAAAGAATGAGCCAGTTCTTGTTCACTGCAGGTACTTGTGTTTTAAAATTCTGTTTATAGATTTGCTTCAGCCCTTAGAATAAGCATTTGCTGTGAAAAGTTTGTCTGTGATACAGGAGACCCTTGAATTAGATAAAAATTTGAAACTGTGCAATACCAGCCTTCACTGTTGAGGACAGAATCATTGGTGCTGTATCAAAAGGATGAGTTTCTTTTCTCTCTTTCTCCTGCAACCCTTTGGTGAAATAGCTTAGTCACGTAATTATCACAGAGCTGTTAATATGCAGTGTAAGTTGTTCTCCCTTTTTATCTTCTACCACTGTTGTAACCTCATTTTGAACGGTACTGCAAAGTGGGGTTTTTTCTGCTGTTTAAGTGCCTGTCAAAAAGCAGTCAGCTAGTTCATACCTGATTTAGTCAAAAATACCAAACCAGTATATTTGGATTTGTAAACAGTTAGAATTGTTAAAAATCCATTTACTCTAAGTGGGGTTTTAGTTTTATTTATATAAAAAATCTGTAATATTTTATAATTGGCAGGAAATATTACAGAAATTGCTTTGAAGATAAGCTGCTCGCTCTACTCCAGTTTTATTAAGGTCTTTCTGTAATTTCTAAGGCTATTTAGCATCCCGGTATTAAGATTGTGATATGAATCTGGTGCATTGCAAAAACCTAATTTTATAGACTATTTTTCTGTTACATTTCACAGCGCTGGAATTGGTCGCACTGGTGTATTGGTCACTATGGAAACAGCCATGTGCTTAATTGAAAGAAACCAACCTGTTTATCCACTGGATATTGTACGCAAAATGCGAGACCAGCGAGCTATGATGGTGCAAACATCAGTAAGTGATGGAGAAAAGCCTCATTTTCTGTATATGTTCTCTACTCATCCAGTTTTAAAATAGATCCAAAAGTTGAAGTGATCTAGTTGTGTGAGTTTTCGGTAGCTATTATATATCATGGTTCCTATATTAAGTGTGATATAGCATGGTGGCAAAGGCTGCTTTGCTTGCAAGGGGCATATTTAACTTTTTTGTAAATTTGTCTTACCTTGCCATTAAAATATAATTGATTTCTCTATGCTGCAAGAAGCTAGAATAGTTTTTTGCTTTTCATTCTAGTAGAGTGCCTTATAGGAAATTTTTAAACTGAAAGTGAAAGTAGTGAATTTGTGTATGATTTGAAGAGGGGAAGTAGAAGATGCCGCTTTAGGAGTAGAAATTCACTAGTAACAATAGATGGTTATTTTATTTTAAATTGTGCCACGACTCCAGTTTGGAAAAACAAAGGGCAAGAATGAAATTCAGGAAAAGTTGGATAGTATCAAAAATTGAAATATGAAATTAGAAGGTGATTTTAAGATGGAATTGGATCCAAGAAAATTTGAGATCGGGGGCAATTTTGAGTCAGCTTTGGAAATGAAATATTGCAGTTAGAGACCAAGTATGAGGAGGTTCTACTTTCTTGAGTAGAGGTTGGATGACAGAACATTGTGTGGGTTATCTCACAGAGCTAAATGTCCTATGACAAATAGAATTCAAGGGGTTTAGACCCACAAAGTCAACAGCTAAATTGGGTGTTTCTGTCTCTCATCTTCAAAAGAAAATGCCTTGGTTTCCACTTGATCAAGGGAAGCAAAGAGCTAATTTGAGAGAACAAATTCTATTCATTAGTAAGTTAATGACTGCAGGAGCCAGCATTACAATTGACTAGATGGGGAAAGAGTCTTGCATTATAAAAGGGTGTGAAAGCATCAAGAATTACGGTTGCTTGTGTACTGTTAGAGTGCTTTGTGAGCAGAGATTGCTCACACATGCTGCTGGGACTCTTGTCAGTCATTGCAGTGTGAGTGCGGTCTCTGAAAAGTGCATTGGGACTGAGGAGGGAGTTGTCCGAACAGTCCCACTGCCTGTTCCTTGCAGAAATGGAAGCTGAGCTCATGGCAAGGGTTGTCATGAGATGAGAAACACTCACCTCATAGTTAAGGAAGCTGAATGCTGACTTCTAGAGTTGTACCTGTCTATGCCCCTCAGTTTCATAAATGAACTGAGCAAGTTCAGGCTTAAACTTCCTAGAGGTGGTCATCTTTTTGAGAATCGGACATGAAAATATTAAATAAACTTCAGCTTGCCAGCAAGCGGAGTTTCTCCTATTAAAACAGAAATCAGCGGGAATCATCCGTGCACTCTACAATTTGATTTAGCTGTAGAATATGGGGACTAGCAATAAATACATTGACAATCAGACCCTGAGTGTGGAAAATTGACTAATTAAAATAGGATTCTTTACCTTGCTTGCTGTGTTCCACAGTTGACCATCAGCATAATCGGGGAGAGATGATCTGTAGCAGCAATACTGTGCAACTAAATTCGCTTGCTGTTTCTGAAGTACACAGATACTGTTGTGAAAAGTCAATGAGCAGAATTGCCATACTGTGCTGTAAATGAGACACAGAAGCAAGCACTCAGCTGTGAGAGAGCAGAATATCAAAGAGCTGCATGTGAACATTTTGGTCTGTCCTGGGTGTTCTGTTGCATTCACATGCCTGTATTCCAGCTAGCTCCACTGTTCATATTTGATATTCAGCTTAGGGCTTCTGGGAGAAGCCATTGAGGATGGTGTTCAGTTGTAATAGAGGGATCGTTCAGTTGTAATAGCCTTGCCTGAAGTGTGTTCAGCTGCCCTGTGTGGATTGTGTGTGTGTTCTGATTCTGAGATGATACACATAAACGGGTGCATGTTGTGAGTTATTATCAGGACGTACTCAGTAAGAATGGACTCATTAGGGCTATGAACAGGTCAGTTCAGTGTCTGCTGTTAATCATGTGAAAACTGTAGTTCCTCAAAGACCTGCAGTTTGGTCATCAGGAATGGCAAAACAAAAGCTTTGACTGAAATAATAAAGCTACAACAAAAATTTGTGTAATTACAGCCTTTCATTAAAACAAAAACAAAACAACAAAACAAACAAATAAAAACCCCTAACCATTATGTTCCATTAAAGAGAAATTAGAGATATGAAGTAATATGGAAAGCAGTGCTTTAGGGCATACATAATAGAACTAGTTATCAGCTGAGTGAGTAGTAAGAATACATGCAACAGATAAGAGACAGGAAAACAAGAAACAAGTAGTCAGTCTGAGTCAGAGGACGCAATGCTGAAGTATTCACTCTTATTTGTTCAGTACCTTGATGGCACAATGGAGTTAACAGGAGTATTGAACAGAGAACTAAATACCACACTGGGCTTGTTCAGGCAGTAAAAATATGCAAATCACAATAACAAGAGAAAAGTCAAGGTAATTAAGAAATAAAGACAAAAGAGCAGAGTGATATTGAGTGTGGGAGTAGTTGACTGAAGGGTTGAAAGAAAAGGCAGGAGAATCAAGATGCAGAAAATTAATTTTCATCCCCCAGTTTTCCTTAAGTTTTCTGTGCTTAGAGAAAATGAATTGCAGGTTATGGACAAGGATAATGTTCCTATCTACTGGTATTTAAATGCAGCCCAAGGTTCTTCACAGTCCAAATGTTACCTTTTAGCCCTGTCCTTTGGGAGATATTGGCAGAATGTTTCCAGATGTTCCTGGAGAGTTGATGAGAGCTGACATATGAGGGCAGCTGGGAGAATGTTTCAAAGGTGTAAAAAAGGGGATTTAGAAAATGTGAAGCTGCACTTCTCTGAATATATGGCATGGAGTTTGGGAGAAAGGTGTTCATTTTGGGGGTTTGATGATAATGAAAAATACTTTCAGAGAAGAGCAGCTTATCACTCTGATCTTTGCAAATTCTTTTAAACTTCCATCATCTTGCATTTTTCGGGATTGTTCTAGTCATAAAAGTGTATTCAGGCTACATGTTCTGTGCTAATCCTATTGCTAATGTCTCTCTGTATCACTTTTCAGAAAGGCTCATGAGCTAATGGCTTTTAACAAATAGGTACATCCAAGATTATGGAAGAAATAGCCTTTGTAATAGTATAATTCATAGAAGAAATACTAATCTAATTTGTGAAAATTTTATAAGAACTAAATTAGCTCAGAGTTGTATGACAGAACAATTAATGTGGCTGCTGCTATTCAAAAATATTCATTCCAAAGGTTTTGATCCCATTCTGTTACAAAAGGAGATGTGTGGTCTGATCACAAGTTGAAAATAAAGCAAACCCATTTTCTGCAATAGTGTAGGTAGTTTAAAACAGAAGTTTTTAGCAAGATAGCTGGACCTTTATGTCCTATATGGTAAGTTCAAATACATTTTTGGTTAAATAACTTAAATGTGTCCAGTTACTGCTGGATTGGCAAGTTTAGAATACTTGTAATAGTCAGATAAGAGCACCAAAAAGTAGATGACGTGTAAAGAGCATAAATAACTAGTTGAAGTTACAGTCAGAAGAATCATATAAATTTGCATAGCTTTTACAAATAAATCCTATTCCCTGAGATTTAAGCATGTGTTCTTTTAAATTTGGGGATTCTGTTTTTCTTGGTGTGAGATTTTTAATGCTTGTTCTTAAAAGAAAACTAAATGTTACCTTGTATGAACACAGCCAGGAAAGTTGGATTTTCTTTTTCCATCTTTGTATCTCCTCTCCTGTCATTGTCCAGGAGAAAAGGAAGCAATGGGACTGTTAGTCCTATTAAATACTACTTCATAATCAGGAGTTTAATCATCCATAAATGCTTTTGTTTTTTCTTTACAGAGTCAATATAAATTCGTTTGTGAAGCTATTCTTCGTGTTTACAAAGAAGGATTGGTTCGACCACTGGATTCCAGTTAGCACAGCAGTGAAGGATGAATTCTTTCCCCTAAAAGGACTGTTTGTTTTTTTTTTATTATTATTATTTTCTTTAAGTAAAGCAAGGGCTTTTTTATGTAAGCAGCTAGGGTGGACTAGAAGCCCATGAGCACATCTGAACTTTGGCACTTTAAATTTCTCAAGAAGATTACTAAGTCATGTACAGTGTAATGAAGTCATGTAGATAAATATACGAGAGCAATTGTGTGTAATATGCTTTATTCACATAGACACCATAAACAATCATGGAAACCTTAATACATATCTCTTACTGCCTTAAAACACCCTTCACTTTTTAAGTTACAAAGGTCCTTGTGCTTCTTCTGAAAACACAAAAAAAAACCCTAATAGTATTGAAATGATTCAACTTAAGAAGGTATTTAATGTATTTGTATTCTGTGAAAGTTCATTGAAGGTGAATATTTGCAACTTTCTTACTGGGACACTAAATATTCATGGAATGTAACCTTGACTTCTAAAAGGCTGATGAAGAGCTTTAAAGGATAATGCATAACTACTGTACATTAAGAGCTGGAGAAATTAAGTATTCAGTTACCATAAATCTATTAGTAAGTATGCCAGCTGTTATAATGTGCTTCTTAGAAATCACGTCTACTGTATGTGATGTGCAAAAAATAATGCTACATTTAGGGATTTATGCAGATTGTACAGTCTACATCTTCTGTTCATCAATTTTATATGCAACTTGCCCTTTTAACAGTGACCTGCTTCTTATGGTTTTTACTTATAGTACTCTGTTTCTGCTGCCCATCTCCTTTATACTTGTTTTTCACTACTGTTTCTATATGTGGACTGAAAACATTTTAACTTAAAACAAGGTTTAATTCTTTCACCTTAATTTCCATGTGTATTTATGAGTTTGCAGATGTAAATGTGGATTAATGTTGCACACAAGTACTAGAGTTTTGGCTAACTGTCTAAGCGAAGTAGTCTAATCCAATACTGGAAGAAAAATTACTACTGAATCCTTCAAATATGTTGCTGCTAATTCAAGGTGTGAAGCTTACAAGGGCACAGATGTTGCTAGTGCTCAGATAGTGATAAAACGTTGACTTGCTGCCCTTCAGCAAAAACTACTCCTACCCAGTGAAACACAACTCCCTTTTGCAAGAGTTCTGCGGATTTCCTGTGTTTCTTGCTTTGTGGAAACGCAGCTAAATTCCCATGAAGATTTTTGTGGAAAGAGAGAATGAATACGTACATTGAATAATTCACCCTAAGGTACACTGGTCTCCATTTCATTTCAAATGGGAGAATTGGACTTTTTGAACAATATAACCACATTTGTATGATGTTAATTTATTTTGTCTGAGCTTTTTGATTACGCTGAGATAGTTCTTAATTTTTAAATAGCATTTAAAAAAAATATTCTAAGGGACTGTTTAAAACTCTGTTATTTAAACGATTAGTCCTAAATAGAAAAAAATTTACAGGGCGCATTAGCCAGATGTTTATATGTGTATAAAAGAGAAAATTAGATAATTTTCTTTGTAGAGGTATATATATATACACACACATATACTCAAGTTTATTTTAAAATTATGGTTTGTGTTATGGATATTGTCATTTATATCTGGAGTTTCATTATAGAAACTGCCACAGCTGTACGATATGCATCTCTTGTGTTACCAGAAGGCTATGTTTTTTTCCAGGAGATAGCTGAAAAGTGAATGTAGGATGTACTAAGTTGCTGACTCTTACTTTCTGCAGGCTTGGTCCTCTCTTTGAGATTACATTATTTGTTCTAGATAAAGAAGATATTTGATTACTATTTATTGATCAAAAGAGTTGTAACTGGCAATGTGGAAAGCTTTTTGGCTTTGTTACATTGAAGGGCTAGTAGGTTTGTGCTTATTCTTATATACTGCATTCCAGATTTCTCTTTCACTGATGTTTTTGTAATATTTTGGATCATTTTGTAATATTTGGATTATATCTTCTTGATTGATTGAAAGTCAAGAGACCATACCTATGGTTCACTCTTGCTAAACTGCATCAGGTCACTCAATCTCTCTGTGACTCTAAGTTCTAAAATGATACTGGACCTGCACATGTTGTTTGGGAAACTTTTTTGAAAAACGTGTATGAAAGTGTTGTACAAACGCGGGATGCTTGCTGCTGTTAGAATATTGACTAGTGTCTTTTTTCCCATGTGAGGAAGTGAGGAGTAATGGGCACTAAAGAATTTGTGTCTGCTGGATGGTTAACAAAAGCCTCCCTTTTGTGCAGCTTTCTGATAAAAGCGCTTTTTTTTTTTTTTTTTTTTTTTT
>VZRU01020730.1:907825-926662 GCA_013398155.1 Pedionomus torquatus
TTTTTTTTTTTTTGTCTTCATTTTATTTTTAAGTTTTGTTGTGCCCAGGTCTCATAGTCATTCCTTGCAGTTAGTATGACTCACGCTTAGTAGTTTGTCAAGAAGTGAAAAATGCAAGGAGGCAAAAAAATAAATAGCAAGAAAAATATTTAGAGCATCTCTTTGTGATATCTGTTTCTTTCAGGGAAATATTTGATTAAACTTTAGGTTTTTCTGTGTTCAAGGTTATTACTATATTCCTGTAGTTATTTGTGTTTCTTCATGTTGAATATGTATTTACCAAAACACTGTAATTTTATTCCTTATCTGACTCCTGTCTCAAGATATATACATGGTATGGGCTTGACTTACACTAGTATGTGTTGGATGATGACGGTCATATGCTGCTCTTGTTCTGGTAAATTTAGATGGGTTTGGTAATACCATTCATTAAATCTTACTTGGACTTTAATAACTTATTTGAAACTACTGGCCACTAAGAAGCTACTCAAAGCTATAAAAATAGTAATATCTGGAATATTTGATTTAATTTTTGTGAAGCCATAGAGCAAATGTTAACTACACAAGTATCTTGTATGTTGTGTCCATCTTTATTTCAGTCTTGCTGGGTTTTGCACATGTACCTGTAGGGTTCATAGGGGAGAATGAAGCGGGGTGGGGTGGGGTGTGTGTGTGTTTTCTCTGTAGTGTGTGATGACTTTGGACTTTGCACTGAATAATGTATGCCTTGGGTCGAATCTTGCAATGAAAGTATAATTATGAAAATATCTTCTTAATGCTGGCTTTTGTTTCCACAAGAATTAGGAAATTAAAAAGACATGGAGTTGATTAATATGAGGGCTAGTTTTTTGGGGGCTGTTTTTAGGAGTTAAACCTCCTAACACAAAATTTTTAAATGTCAAGCAACTGGCAAAAAGTCAAGATTATGTATAACCTCCATAAACAATTTAACTTTAGTTTTGCCTGTGCTTGTGTGGTCACTACAAGTATTCAAAATTTTTGGTATGGTGGTGGATGAAAAGGGGAGTAATAAGCCTGTGAGTTTTTCATCACTGTGAAATAGACTAACCTTTATTCTTCAGAATTACACAAGTTATAACTGAGTGGCTTTATATTTGCTACGGAACTAACTAAAATGCCTATTCAGGGTGTCTTCAGAACTATCACAGGGCAACACTAGTGAGATGGAGGTGGGAGGGAGAGATCTGGAGATCTAACCATGTATTGACAATAAGAAAAACAGTGCCATAAACCACAAATGCCTTTTGTGTAACAGGATGTATGAAATATGAGATGTTAAAATACAACCAAACCTTGCATGGTGGTGGTATTTTCCAAAATAATCCAAAACCCCGAAACAAACAATAAACTGTTTTGCAATCCAGATTTTACTTTAAATAATCTTGTCTTTTAGATGTTGGTACTAGAATGTATGTGATCAAAATGTACTTAAAAATTAGTTCTTCATATGCACTCTTTTTTTTTTTTTTTTTTAAACAGATTGTTCTCTTTTTTCCCTTCTATGCAATACTTGGTTAAAAAAGATACATGTGTTCCGAAAGAACTGTAGTTATAAATATCTAATGAACTATGCATTTGCTTTATTACAAGCATAATATGATACTGTTTTACAACAAAAGTTCTTCTTTGCAGGTAGTGTTCTCATGTGTCAGACTAAATCCATAAATGGTCCACTGATTGAACGTGTTGAAAATAGACATGCATGGTTCGTGTTCAATTAATTAAAATTTAAACATAGTTATTTCACTGATAATGGGTTTATTATTATATCCTGAAATACAGCATTTAAGTGCAAGTTTATTTTACTCGTTCACATAGAATCTTTCCAGAAAGAGCATGTGCTGGGAAATGTTTGTATTTCAGTTGGTAACCTGCAATTAGTCTACTTGGTTAAAAGCATTTATTAATTGAAACTATATAGAAGGTAAAGTTGTGTCATGAAATACTTTGAACAAAGGCAGTTGAAAGCCAAGTGAATGATTAATTCATTATATAAAACATTATGTTTTGATTAAAGGGGTTCTCTTGCATTTAAGCCATCTCAGATGACTGTCTGTTTTAACAATAGCATTATATTAACAGTTCAAATATACCAATCTAATGCAATATGTTTTGCTTTTATTCTGCTGTAATATATTTAATGTTCAAGCTGGTCAGTAGCTGCACAGGCTTCAAACAGTAGTATCCACAATCACTGAAATCTGTCTTTTTTAAAAAAATAAAAATGAAAGGAGGTAGCCCACAACATTGATAGATTTAACAATTTCCAAGCTTAGACTAACCCTGTTACGTTAGTGGTCTGATTTGGCCACTGATATCAAGAGCAATTGAGGACCAAGGATATAATGAAGAAAGCAAATTGTGTGGACTGTTGATACTTTGGTTAGTTTTAGCTGAAGTTAAGAGACCACTGAGTATTGTCATTTGGGTTTTTTTTGTTTGTTTGTTTTTTATGAAGACATTCATCTCAAGAGGTAGCTTTGGGAATGTGCCTTCACTGACTCTCCTAACTTTCTTGCAAACTACTTGGATAATCTTAGATTACGTATCATTTTGAGTTAGCTGCAAGTTTTGAATGTTTAATGAAATTCTTAATTAGAATACTCAAGCATTGATTTTAATAGACATTAATGAAACACTTCAGTTTACTGTTAGTTGCTCAACTTCTTTTTTTCTTGGCTTTCATGAGGTCATTTCTTGAGTTGTCATTGCTCTAAGTTTTTAAAACACTTTGAGGCTTCCCACAACTGTAATACTAGCTTTTTCATAGACAGGCCAAGTGATGTTGCTGTTGCTTAAGACAGGCTGTTACTTATACCAGCCTGAACTCAGCTCCTCTTTGAAGAATATAAAAAGTGCTATGAACAGTGGTAAAATCATGAAGATATTTTTAAAAAGCATGTAGAAAATGTTTTGTTTGGGGCAGATAATACCTGGGTTGTATTTAATAAAAATAAAAATGATGAGGATGAAAATATTTTTAAGAGCTAAGGTAGGAAATGCAATGTTTCCTTCCCATTGCAGAACACTTTTTGATGTTTTAAATGCATGGTTTTTCTTCAAGCAGTTTCTTTACTAAAGAGCCCTGCTGTTGATGGGATTTAATGTTTCTCTCCATAAAAAAAATAGAAAAACAAGCTGCTAGAAGTATCTTCTTTGCTGTGGGTGCATCTTATATAATCATAAACCAAACTAGTTCTCAAGTAGTAAGCAGTATGGCCGCTAAAGCACAGAAAATTTGACATTGACCTAACTGCCTGATTAATTTCTCAACTTTCTTGCGGGGCCTTGTTTACAAACCCGGTTCAAAAGTCTTTGCTTCGGAATGGAAGTAGAAAGGGCTTCCTTCCTTAGGGAAGGGACTGAAATCTGCTTGGTAAATCAGCTGTATTGACCATAGTGGGGTTGCCTTGACCTTAACTGTGTTATCTAACCTGAGTAGTCAAGTTTAAAGTGCGATTTAAAGTTTCAAGTGTACCTATGTGCTTTTCCAAGAGTAGTGAAGCCCTGCATTCATTCCAGAAAAAAAGACTTAGACCTGCAGTGTTAATTTTAATGGGCTTTGTTTTCTTCAATTAAGCAGCAGGCTAGCATGGTAGCAGTTGAGTTATTATTGGTCAGTGCCCTTCTAATTTGGAGCTTCACATATGTGAATGAAAACCTGGTATAACTGTTGCTTTCCTAGTTTTTAATAGAAATTACATTACTGTCGGTATAAATTAAGTGGGGAATTAGTATATGTACTCAAATGTAAATCTATTTCAAATGCAGATTTTGCAAAATTAATTACAAGTATCATTGCTTATATTCCTGTGGCCTGTGCAGTAACCACTAAATATAATTTATTTAGGTTTTCACACTTCACTGTGGGGCCTTAATAGAGTAGTACAAGATAAATAGTGGGGAGAGTCCTGCTTTGAAAATCTGCCAGGCATTCATAACAACAAATGATGACTGGTGAAAAATTCACCTTCATTCCAACTGATACGGAAATGTGCTTAATAGTACTGGAATAAATTACATAACAGCTGGGAAAGCCAAAGTTAGGTTGGTTGGGGTTTTTTGGAAGGTTTGCAAAAGACTCCACTATTCTAGTCACCAGCTTTGTATTTTCATATATGTTCAGTTGGCATTTTTGTCACATGTAGAAAAATCTTGGAAGATACTATCAGTTCAGTGACTCTGGTTATTTTTTTTTTTTAATGGGTGTTTCTGTAGCACTATATATTTTCTTCTTCTGAGATCTTAGGTGCCAGTGCATTAGAGGAATAAAAGAATGTATGTGGAAGGTAAGGAGTTTATTTTGTAGCCTAAGATGTACTTTTCTTTTAAATAATTTGAAATGTAAATTGATGTTGATATTACAAAGCTTAATTTATTGTTTAAAAATGTAGACACTTCTTGAAATGAATGTATGATTTTTCTTTTTTATTTTTATAGGAATAAAGCATTGGTTAATGTTTTCAGTATAGTTTTCTTGGGTTTTGGAACCGTTTCAAACAAAGCTATTACAGTCACCATTTTATGCTTATTGGTTATATGGCTGATGGTGAAATAAAGCAGTTTTGGCTACTTGGTTTTACTGTGGCTTTATTCAAGAAGAGAATAAGAGTTGTATAAAAAAGTAACTGACCTTTTTAAACCTTTTAAATAAAATCACACGTGGCTGCAGCTTGAGTTTTATCTAAGCAAGCAAACATGTATGGACAATGTCTGCTCTGTATAGATACAGTGTGTAATTCTTTCATAAGTAGCTTGCTGGAGAAATAAACTAACCAAGCAACTAAGCCACAAATTCTTAGGATTATTTCACTTGCAACAATTTATAAAAGAACATTATTTCAATTAGACAATAAACCTTTGCATTGTGAGATACAAGGCCACATAACTGTTTGACTGTAGACTTTCTGCTTTGCTGCTATGTATAGCAGAGTACTGTTTGGGGATTCCCCATGTCCCCAGGGTAATCACCGGCAGTGTCCCAGTAGGTGTATCTTTTACAACCTCTGTTGCTTCAGGGTGGTTGTCACGTTTTCATAACGAATCAGAGCCCAGTGATGCTGTTCTCAAATTATTTCTTTTTACACGTGTATATAAAGTGCAGGTTTATAAATTTCAAAATAGAAAACACATTGAAGATTGAGTCCAGTGCTACCAGATGGAAAAAGCATTGACCTCAAAATACATTTGGGAACCGGTTAAGAAATGGGATGGTTGTTATCAAGCACTTTTTTGCCTTTTTAAGCTTGAGGCCTGTAATCCTTCATGATGAAGCATGTGAATTCAAGGAAAACTTGGTGAAAGAAAGTATAAGACTGAAAAAAACCATCTGGGCAGCTCAGACATGGGATGTGCCTGGAGGCCGGAATCTCTGATAGGTGCATAGAAAGGTACCAAGATGAAGATTCTTCTGGAAATCCATATGAAACAGCTTACAGAAAGGTATACCAGTGTCTTTGCAGCTTGTTAGCAGAAAAGCCTTTTGGAGGAGATAAAGCAGAAGTAGACTCCAAGCCCATGGTTGTACCATCAAGATTTGCATAGCTGATTGTTAGTGGGGAGAAGAGGCCCTTAACATGCCTGATGAAAGGTGATTTCAGACAATGCAAAGCACCAAGGTATTTCATTCCTGTGCACAACTCAATGTACTGATGGTACTGCCAACCCTGTGGAGGAATGGGGTAGGCTACCAAGAAGCCCAGAGTATGGAAGAAGTGTCATGTAAGTAACTTTTATATAAGGCAAAGACAATTGAGAATGTATATATCAAAGTGGCATTTCCCAATATATGTATTATTTCTGTGTATAGCTTTTTAGTGCCATATCTCAGTGAAATGAAAATTTTCAATTTGGCTATGTTCCTTACAGTACTCCAAAGTAAAATATTTTAACAAATGTCATAAAAATTACAAAATATCAAATTTGATCTTGATTTGGAATTAAATTCCTTCTTTTTTTTGGCCAGTCCTAGTATAATGTAACTAAATTCATTTCCACATACTAAAAAATAAGGATGCAGTTGTAGCATGTGCAAAAACTAACCTGTTAAGAAAGCCTGTCTTGTTGTTTGAATGACAAAATTCTCAGTGTTCCATTTATTAAAAAGAAGGACTGTGTGAGGATAACAGAAAGATGCTTGGGGAGACTGAGATCGCTGCTGCTGATCTGTGGGTACAGAGCCAGTTTGGTTTCCCGGGACCATCTCCAGAGATAAAGGACATCAGTATTTCCCTGTAGCACACTAAAAGGCCAAGCTCAGTGTAACTCTTGCAGTCTTGTGTGTTAGTCTGGCGCTGCTATTGGGGAGTTCAGACACCTGCAACACTTATTTTAAAGCAGAAATATTCTGATTCATTTTTCCTGTTTCACTGAGTTTAGCATCCGCCCATAGAAGGTGGAGCATTGCCCACAATGGGAACTTTTAGTCCTTCCACGCATCAAACACAATTTAAAAGATATTTGGCACTGCTAAAAAAGTTACCTGAGCACTCACTGTGTCCCAAGCAGAGGATGGTTGTATCAGGGTTACTCGGTTTGCAGTGGCACATGTGGTGTGGGTTGGGTCCTACTTAAATTTTTGGCCTTTGGAGCTTTCTATGTCAGTACAAATATCTGAGCTTTTAGACCTGATAAATTCTCATTTAAAATAAATTAATATTACACCTTGCAAATTACCAAGTGATTTCTTGTCCTCTTTGAGTATGTGGGTCCTGAGCTCTAATCTGGATAGCTCTGCTCATATGTGTTCAGAACAATTAGTAAAAATGGAATGTAAATATGGTGTAGCTCTTGAGCTTTGTATTCATTTACTGAGGTTCCAAGTTAGCATAAGCTTGCTGATTTCAAAAAGGGGCCAACTTGCTTATGTATTTAGCTTAAAATGAAGTGGTGACTCCAGCCTTTTAGTTACTGAAAACTGAAGTGCCTTTCGCCCTTGTTGCTGCATCCAGACTGGCTGCAAGTATCATTTTTTCGTTCAGAAGGGACAGGGCTCTATTATTTTCAGCTGTGCTGCTGTTTTTTTTTTCTTTTTTTTTTTTTTTCTGTCATTTAAGAAACACTATTACAAGGAAATCTATTCTTTTGCTTAAGTGTTCCTCAGAAATCTGATTGCCAAGGACACTCATGTTTTGAATAGAGAATGTTGGGTTTGTCCTCTTTGAGAATTGCTTGAGGTAAATTTACTGTGACGTTGCACTTGTGCTACTCCTGTAGCTCTGCCTGCTGATTAAATGAGATGCCAGGGAGTGGGCAAGAGTCTCCAGGTACCTTGGACACACAGCTGGGAATATGTCACCTCTCTGTAGGACTTCATCCTTATACAGTGAATAATGTGCCTACTTTTGAAGAGTGAAGCAGGAGCTGAGGAGAAGCAGAACTTCCAGCTCAAAGTTAGGACTGGACAGAGGCTAGAAGGCTATGCAGAACCCCGCAGGACCCAAGTGGGGTTAGGCCTTCTGCAGAAGCAGGAGGATGACAATTTGAAAAGACTTTGTTCCTCCTCTTCCTTCTCCTAAGGAAAACAGGTAGTTCAGGTGCAGATCCCTGTGGCAGGGGGAAGCTTTCTTTTGGGCTGGGAAAGTTTCTTCCCTCCTATAAATTATTCTGTTCTTTCAGGACCTGGTGCAGGTCACATTATTTTCCTCTGTCTGCTGTTACTCAACTTGACAGATACAGCAGTGAGTACTCAGAACTGGCTTAGTTTAAAAAAGGAGAAAATACTTGAAAGCTCCTGAGCTATGTAACTAAGAAACCTTGTCTTAGCAACTGCCATTACAAGAGGAGTATTAAAGATTTGCTTAAATGGCATTACTTTCTAATACCATCTCTTTCTCTATTGAGTGGATAGGAACAGGGTGTATATAGAGGAAGATACATGTATACATGTGTATGTGTGCATATATATATTTATATATAAAATAGAAAATGTGGGTGAATAATGAAAGTAGCTTGAAAAAGAGCAGAGAAGGCATAAATTTAGTTTGACATCTCAATCACAGACAATTAATATGGGGGGAGTCTAAAATAAAGATGGCAATACAGATAATATAAATAATGTTTTAATAAGGAAGGGTTTTTTTCTTTCATGCCCCAGTAATCTTTGTACTAAAGTAAAAACTTGATTCAAGCTATGGAAAAAATCTGCGTATAGCCTGGTTTTATTATTTATATGCACAGTGTTTGCTTTTGCAGATTCCTGTAATACACACTTAGATTTACTTGTTCAATTAACACTGAATGTTTTCTTCCTTATTGCCACCTATGTAAACTTTGCTTTTTTGTCATTAGAAGGTTATGTAAATTGAGGACTTTTTTTAAGGATAATGACTTAGAAAAGTGGTTTCGTGATATTTGAGGGAGTTTAGATGGCAGAGAACAAGAAAAATAAAATACTTTATGTAGCCATGATTGCGTTTGCATATATTTAATCAGATTGACTGACATATCATGTCTTGTTTCCTTAATCAATCCAATTATTATTTGAGTTTATCATCTGATACCATTAGGGCACTTGATGCTGCGCAAATAACTATTAAATGCAATCCCACTTCCAAAGGGCTTTCAAGCTAGTTCAGAGGGCAGACAAAACAGTTTGTAGGTACACAATCAGCTAAATTATGGTATATAAGGTACTGTGAGCATCTTATATCTTATTGCCAAGCAAAGTTGTGTTTACAATAGTGTGAAATGAGGTTATTTATATCAGTTCTCCTGATACATATATATAACATGTATAAGGGTAGGTGCAAATGCTGTGTGGTCCTTGCAGCCCCAGAGCAAAGATGTCAAACCAGGGAACTGAACTTGCGGGCTAAATTGCGGTCCTCTGCCCATGCCAGGGTGATGCCAGGGTGGTGCCAGTCCCCACTGTTAATTACATGTGTTCCATGGGATGCCCTACTTATGGAAAAATATTCTATGGAGTTCTGCACCACAGAAGCTTCACACTAAAATCAATTGGCTGTAGCTGCTGGTAAAGTAGCAACAGAGCTGAATGGCTGCATCAGGACTAAGCAGTTCACGAGACAGTGAAACATTTGGTTCCCTCAGGATGAACCTTTCCCCCCCTTCTTGAGTGTAGTGAACTTGGTGTCCTCCTGAAGTGGAGGGTTCATCTCAGCTGCACCCTGCTCCCCCTCTAGCAATGATTGTCCTTTCCTTCTCCCAGCTTGCTCTCCTCCGTTGCTTGCAACACATGTGCCTCCCCTGCACACACAGGATGCAGTGTTAAATTCTGGCCATGCCGAGTGGGTAGAAGTGGGAGAGTTGCTGTTGTGCTGGAACAGATGGCGTCTGCAGTGCAGCCACCAGTTATGTGCATGTGTTGTAGGTGGTTTCCAAAGGGAAAGGGGATAATTTAGAGGGTTTGTTAGTTTTCTGTTACTTATTGGGGGTGAAACAATTAGGAAGCTGAGGTCAGTTTGGTACTTTTAGTGGCATGTCATTGTCAGGTTTTGGTTTATTTAGACGAGGGGAACTCGGTGCATTGGACCAGGGTAATGTGATGGGGATGGTTTAGAAGAAAGGATTATTATTTTCTGTCTCTTGCTAACTTTCAAGTAGCTAGTTTTCTGGACCCCGCAGTTCACAACTTCCAGGTGTTCTTATCTTCCCCTGTTATGTCCCCATCACTTATTGCCATCAAGACCTTCACACAGCTGGCATGCTGGTTGCACCTTGCCTTCCCAGCCTTGTACTGCAGCCTGCAAGCTGGTCCCTTTCCCTCGCAAGGAAAAGCCTGCAGCCACCCACCAGATTTTCCTCTCATGGATCCCCAAATTCTCTCAGCCTCCTACCTCTCATCTGATCTTTCCTGGGTCCGTATGTCCTTCCTCTCCCTCCTCAAGCAGCTGCAGTTGTTCAGAGGCTCTTCACTAGGTCCTGGGAATAGCAAGTGACTGTTCCCTGTCCCAGGGGCTGATGTGCTGATGTCCTTGGAGACCCTCCTCTCCATGAAGGGATGAATTAAAGAGGTTCAAAGGAGCCATTAAGGGAAATGGCTGGCAAATCACTTCAAGGACATTGGTGACCTCGAATGGGCCACTCCTGTGCCCTGGATTTGTGGCTCTGTTTTGGGGAATTTTGGATGGGTGCCATGAAATGCCAGTCAACTCACCTGAGCTAATGGTTTTTCTATAGAAAGAGCATCAAAGGTTGATTGGGTGGAGTAGGATCTTAAAGAAATATTTTCTGTAGTTAATAATGAATATCTTGATTAAAACACTTCTTGTTGGAGTGTTTCATTAGTGATGGATAAGGGATTTTTTTTTAGCTAAAGAGATTTTGGTTTGCAATGGGGGAAGATCCGGCAAAACTTGTAGGAGGAGGTACAGTATTCATGTCTAACAGCTTGTGAACAGTTTAGTGGGTTTTTTTGATTACAAGAAAAATTGCAGATATCCCTTGAAGATCTATGGTACCAACAGTAGGCACTGAATTCCCTTGACTGGTTGTGAAACCTTGTGGTTCTTGTGAATTGCAACCCAAGCTTTACTGCCTTCTTGGTTACATTGTACTGTGAGCTCCTGCCTAACAAAATTAGAAGGTAATTCACATATGTTATATAGTTCACAGCTTAATTTTTGTGCTGAGTGGTGTTAAGGTATTTATCAACTGGTTAAATAGATTAGATCTCTGCCTGCACCTCCCCACGCTCTGCTGCATGTGGATGGAGGCTGACAACTCTGCCTTTATAAAAGCATTCCTTGCTCAACCCCATGACTAATGCAGATAATTATTTTTAAAACAGCTCTGGATGCCACTGCAGTGTGCTTTCACGTGCATGCAGAAATGTGTGTTTACATTTATCTGGTGTTTGTGAGCCCCAGGGTGCCATGTGAATACTGTGCAGTTTAAAGAAATACTTTGTAGGGCTAGTGTCACAGTGGGGAGCCAGTTCGTGTGGTCTGGATACCCACATGTAGAAAACAGAGAGTGTAAAATAAATATATAAAGGCAAACGCTAAAGTGAACTAATTTCATGGCATGTTATAAACTCCTGTGTTCCCAAAACCCTTGAGGTTAGTCCGTTTCACACGGCAGCTGATTATTTCTCCTTTCCAAACCTGGCTGAATATGGAACTAAAAAAGCCGCCTCAAAAGAAAAACTGGGGGCAGGAATCCATTAAAAAAACCCCAACCAAACAAATCCTCAGACCCAAAGCCTCTCAGACCTTATGTCCTGTTATGGCAATGGGTCAAAAACTAGATTGATTTGGCATAATTGTTTTTAATGAGTTGGTGATGGTGTTTGCTTGTATCTTAGTTGCTTACTGCATGTTCACATCTAATTAGATAATTTGTTCCAGTGCTTTTCTAGGAATTGAAATTGAAGCCACTTCCTTTATCATCCTTGGATATTTCAGTCATTTTTTTAAGATGAGCATCTTGCTTGTCTGTTTTCCCATTATCTAGTGCCATTCTTTTTCCAAGTGCTCAACAAAAACTTCTAGCACTGCTGATGAGTTCCCCTGCAGGCTGAGGAACACCCTGGGTGCATTTCCTCAGGACTTTTCATTTAACACTTGCCAGGTGCTTCTACCTTACCAGACTACTCTTTGGCCTGCTCCTTTTCTGGAATCTTCTTAGCTCTTCCACCCCTTCCCTGGGCGATATTCTTCTGTTCGTAGTGTCCTAGCTGAATCCTTTTCAGTGAATACTAAAGCAAAGCAGCATTAATTGCTCTGATCCTCAGTGCCAGCTGCTCCCTTCCCATGGAGAAGTGTTCATTATTGTCTTGCTAATATATTAATTTCCATACTTTCCTGTTAATATTCCTGTTCTTTGGGTCTGTTCTCTGTCTTTGGTTCTTGATTTTACCTTTGTGAATTCATGCTCTTCTGCTGTGCTTCTCCTGAATACCTTATGCTATTTCCTATTTTTCTCGTTCTTCTCAAGTTTCAGGCTGTTGCAAAGCTCCTGGCAGAGCCAAGTTCTCTCCTGTATGCTTCCTCCGCACTGGCATAGTGTGTGTGTGTGTGTGCTGTTAATACTGTTTCTTCAGAGAGCTACCCAAACTCCCTCTTCCCTTTAACTTTCCAGGAAATCATTGTCATCATATCCCAAGAAGCACTCAAGCCTTTTGCCTGTCTCATAGCTTTCTGTGGGGAAGGAAAAGGCTATCAAAGTCTCCAACTAAAGGCTTAAAAAAAATTTGAAAAAAGAAAGAAAAGAAATAGAAACTACCTACTTAATGTTCCTAGTTGGGTGAGTTGTAGCAGACCTCTTGTGTGTCCCGTGCTGCTGCTTTCATTTTCATTATGAAGTAGAGAGGTCTAAGTTTATCCTTTTGGCCTGTCAGAATATAAAAATAAAGTGATTCATTGACACACCAAAATAATAATTGTTTTTTTCTTCTTGGGCCTTTCTTATACAGCTATAAACTTATCTCATACTAGTACAGTTGCATTTGTCAGCTAACAAGCTTTTGCTATTCTAATTACCTTCTGATCAATTACTTCAGTTCCTTTTCAACTGGAAAAAGTTGAAAAGTTTCCTTTTATTTGTTTAAAGGAAAGTTTTCCACAATTTTATTTTTAAGATAAATTAAAAAAAAAAAAAAAAACCACACAAAGAAATTATGCAAAAAAACAAAAAACAAAAAAACAAAAACCTTCTAATTTCATGGAGATTCTTTTTTATAGTCAAATTTATTCAAGGGAAGTTGCTCGCTTGCTTTCTGCTTTCAGTGCACACATGGTCTGGTGCCCAGAGGGATTCTGATACAAAGGGTTTGGAGAAGCATCTGTGTGTTCCCGTGAAGCAGGGAAAGGATGTTTGTGTCAATGGTACGTAGCCAGTTTTGGGAAAAAAGGAGGGACAGGACAGCCTCCATGAAATACCCCCAAGCTCTGCCCAGATCTTAAAAAGTCATCTTGGACTTGGTTCATTCACGCAGCCCTTTGAAGAAGCGCACAGTAGATGGCTAGACATGTCCTCACCACCTGAGTGCTAATGCTGCTATAGCATCAGCTCTGTGAGTGACTCCCAAGGAGGCATTTGTACTTCTTGGTGCACATCTGCTGCTGCTTGTTGAGGACAGAGAAGAAAGCCCAGCAGTTGACTGGTGTGAGCAGTGGCCATGCAGCCTGCAGAGAAGCATGAGGGAGCTTCTGTCTGGTCTTAATCAGAACAGAGCATTTAGCTCTTAGCTCATAGTTGTGCCTGGTCTGAAGGCTGCCCAGAAGAGATAAGTGAAGCAGGGAATTCTCCTGCATTTTCTTTATTTAAGCTCTTCTGTTTTGCAGCAACCTAGCATAAAAACCCAAAAAGGTTTCTGAGGAAGGTTACTGTGAATTCAAGGATTTATTTTCCTTTGCTTTGCAGCACAGGGCATTGATTAACTAAAGTAAAATATGTCACCATGACACTTTATCCCCTTCCGTGAAAATGGATCAATGTAATTATCAGGTTGGAGAAGCTGGTTACCTCAGCGCACGCTGCCTTGTCAGGAGCTCCTGTAATATCTCTTGGCACTTAGGGCCTGCTTGGGTTTTATATGTGATTTTTTTGTGTGTGTGTTTTGTTTTGTGCATGAGTTTGCTACTTGTAACGAATCCAAACACAATGAAGACAGATATGTGCAGTCACTATTCCTCTCTCAAGGAGAGAATATGGTAGTGCATGCAGTGACTCTTTACCACACTGATAAGTATGTTGTCTTTTCCTTCTTCTGGTGATGAAGCAATGAGCAGGGGAGCAGATCGGTAAGCTAAAAATGGCTTGCTGTCCGGCCCTGGGATCCGCCTGACCTGTCTGGCATCAGTCCCTTCTGGATAAAAAACAATATTGCTTCTCTTGCTGTTTTCAAAGCACAAAGTAGTATGATGAAAGCTGACCTAAATGATTGCAATTAACATTTCTGTTGAACAAATTGGGCTTTCCAGGTTCTTGTGGATATCCACAGGAGTAAAGAATTTCTTATTATAAAAAACCAAAAAGAATACTTCCAATAAAAATAACGGGATTTAGCCAACCCAGATGTCATAATGTTTGAATTATATTTTACATTTTACCAGTCTTCCTTGCCTTACATCTCCCACAGGGAGCAGCAGTCTTCCTCCTACCCTATGCTCAGTGAGGCGTGCCTTGTGTGAGCCTGACTGGGAGCCACAGCCTGCAGGAGAGAGCGGGCAAAAAATGACAAACTACAGCTCTTCTCAGGCCCTCAGTGGCTCTTAGAGCTAAAACCACTCCAGTATTTTTATTTTTTTTTTCATCCCCACTTTCAAGTCATTTTCCATGAAAAATATTAACAATGTAACTTTTTTCATGAAATGTTTTCTCTTGGGCTAGAAATTCATTTTCTGCCCTCTTGAAATTCTTGTTTGTGAGACCCCAGGGGAAGAATGCAATATCTGAGCCTGGGATACTGAAGTAGCACATGTACAATATTCTGACAAGAAATAGAAAAGCAGATCCATTGTATTTGCATCTTGCAGCAGCTGATGCTATGTGCAATGCCAAAATTAATCTAAGCGATATCATAGATTTATGATCAATACTTAAGCAAGTTGTTTACTTAGTAATCAGGAAGGCTAATGATGGTTAGATCTGTCTGGAAATATGCTGGCCTGCAATAAGTAGCAATTTTATTTCCTCACATAAATGAGTTAGATCTGAGAGCTCTGAAGGGCTTAAAAAATAAAAAAATATCTTTCCTTCAAGCTGTGCATTTGCTTCTGGATACTTTAGAGGCAGTCTTTTTTTTTTTTTTAAAAAAAAAAAAAAAGGCAGTAATAAGTGCATTGGAAGCAGAGCCTGTTGGAACAGTTCTGCAAACAGCAATTTGAAAGAACTGCAATGAAGGGAGCCGATCCGGAGCAGCAGTTTCAGCCTGGCACTGCCATTATCTGAGTTAACTGCTGAGCAGTGAGTGGGTGGGGGGCCATGTTCTTGGGTTTGTACAAGTGCTGAGAGGTCCCCTGGAGCCCATGTGGGGGAAGGGATGGTGGCTGTGTTCCTTCTCCTTCCTTCTTTCCTTTTTCCTCCTGGTTGCCCTCCTCCCCATGATTTCTGAGGAGTAGTTTCTAGATGTTTGCAGTGTCTTGAGATAGCAAGGGTGGGTGTGTATCCTGAGCTAGTAAACTGGGGGTGGGGATTGTCACAACATCCCTTAGGGCTCTTTATTTTTCAATCTCTGTGCAACTTGTGTCTGAAACTCAGAATAATGCTAAAGGAAACATCCTTAACTTGTACGAGAAGAGCGGCCCCCACAGCAGCATGGCACCCTTACAAACCGATGCTCAAACTGCCCTGGATACAAAGTGTGCTTACATGAGCACCTTCCCATCTGGTGGAGTGGGATGCCCATTTCCCAACTGCAGATGGTGCCAAAGTTCATTCAGCAGCTCTTACAAAGGGGTTGCCTGGGGTTTAGTCTAGCCAACCCTCTGGCTAGAGAAGAACGAAGAGAGGAGAGACCTCAACCCTCCAGGGTGCAACAAGCAGAGCTGATGACAGGGATGCCACTTTGAAGAACAACAGAAGAGTCTACCAGGAGGGTGCCTAGGAGATGCTGCCAGCAGGCAAAGCCACCCATGCTCTGGGGCTTGTGTGCTGCAGTGTTACTCTCCTGTGAAGCTAATCAGCAACAATGAGCACTGGCAACAGACAAGGGCGATGCGCCGGGTCAGTTACAAGTGGTAAATAAATGTCAGAAACCAGCCTGCTGTGAAATGGTCAGAGATGAAAAGGGCTATAAGTGTGAAGCGTGCAGGTTTGCTACTCAAGAGGATTGTTTCCTAGAGAGGAGGCTGCTTGAAAGGAGAGAAGAGCTGGCACTCCAGGCGATACTGGGGATGTTGCTATGGCCACTGGGAAGCTCAGGGAGGAGGTACACACAGGAGTGTAGAATGGTGATGACAAGGCGGCTGCAAGACAAATCTCTATTAATCATTTTGGGAGTAGTTCCTGCAAATCAGTGCCACAGAACAGCCTAATCTCTGAGGCTACCCTGAAATCTCTGAAGAAGTTTGCTTGTTTTGCTGCATGTAAGCACAGTATCTATGCTGCTGGAGCAGAAGCATTAAGGATTTGTGTGTGTGTGTAGCCTGTGTCTGCTGGGTCGCTGAAGGGGAATTTAGTTAGGAACAGAAGTGATGCAAAATTTTTTGCCTCCTTTGGTTCTCTATGAGGTGCTGCCAGCCAGACTGGTACAGTCCTTTACTCCAGTGCACTGGGCTTAGATGTAGCTGGGTAAAAGTTTTCTGTTTCCATGTATTATTCACTGTAAGATTTGAATATTTTATCGAAGACAGGTTCTTGACACTCACTTATATTCACTTCTTTTCCTTCTTCTTTCCTCCCCCACAGACAAGGGAACAGCTAAGGTGAAAAAACGAAGTCAGTATCCAAATCAGCTCCTGCAATCAAGGAGGGTGAGAGATGCTGGTGGAAGCTGGCTGTAATTGGAAACAACTGTTGTATGGAGAAGGCAGAGCTGGGAGAGGTGTAGAAAGCCCTTGTGTTTGCCTCAATGCTTAGAAATATGTGGATAGCTTATTCCTTGGATGAAGGTGCCACTGCTGGAGAAAGGGATGCAGGCAGGGGAAACATCTACTCTGGGAGGTTTTCTTGCATGAAATATTCTTTATATACTTTAATCTCTGTTTCTGCTGTGTGTGTCATTCTGGTACTTAACAAGGGACATATGCTCGGTTTTAAGAATGGCTGAAAGGTAACATGTTTCCCTACAGCTCAGCTTACAGCCAGTCATACCTGGCTTTAGTGACTGCTGTTGTTCCTGTAGTGCTTGGAAGGGAACTTGGTCACCAAGATAGGAGCTGGGCACACTGCTTGATTCCCCCTAATCAAGAGAATTGTCAAGTGGGAAATGCTTCTTCTTGTGCCAAATTGCCTTGTCACTTATAATTGCAGGACCTTCCTTGGAGCAATGGGTAGGCAGAGGATTCTCAGACAGCGTTTTTTACAGTTCTGCTGCAGTCTGCCACTTAATGTGACAGCTTAACTTGTTCAAATGAAAGGTCTGGACAAGAAAATAACCCCTGGAATGCCCTGTAAATGGCCAATTCTAATCAGAAAGGTGGCCATAGGCTTGTATCAAAGCTCCACTTGGCTGGTAGCTGTGTCCTCAGGAAAGGAAAGGATCTTGGGGGCTGTCTAATGTAACATGTGGGATCTCACATGCTCTTTTATAGACCTTGTTTATCTGTGGATCCGAGTCTGCTCTCCAGAATCTGCTGTACTTGTCAGCTTGAAAGCATCATCCTGCCCAAGCTGTTTTAACAGCCTCCCAGCAAGTGCCTAGGGAAATCTCAGCACTGTGGGAGTCAAATGGCTTGAAAAAAGCAGAGGTTTTTGTTGAAGGTCTTTATGTATTTGCCAGTCAAGAAGTTCAGAACTGAAATGATCTGCCTTCAGAAGCTGGACATTCTCTTGCTGGGGCTCTTGCTATTACACTACCCAAAGAGCAGTCATCAGCATTTCTGCAGTGCCCAAGACTAATTCCCCTCTATTAACGTTAGCAGATGTCACTGGTGGCCGAGACACAAATGGAGAAAACCTGCCCCTTCCTTGGTTGTAAAACAACAGGTGCCATGGCAGAACTCTGCTGTTTGGGCTTGTTCTTCTTTCAGAGACAGCAAGCATTTTAGACTGTATAATTTTTCTGTATGTATTGTGCCAGCTGGACAAATACACTCTCTGTTCCCTCCTCCCTTTTGACACTCCTGGGGACCAAGATTTGCTTTGTTTACCATTTCTGCGGCTAAGGTGGAGAGGTGTGGTCTTTGCTCATTTGTTTTTCTCATCTTCTTGACTTGTGCCAGGGCAGCTGGTCTTCTGGAGGATGTACAATCTTTAATTATAGCTATTGTCAAGTGTTTAGACTGTGAGAAGGTCAGCTCACAGCAGGAGAACTGAACCAGATTGTCCTTAACTGATGCAGCACCAACCCCTCTTTGGTAGCAGAGGTGGTTGCTTGCAAGAAATAACTCATCAGTAATTTTTGAGTGTTTGTATCACCTCCTTCCACTCGGCATATTCTCTGACCCCACTATTTCTCCCAGGCATTACTGATTTCTTCTTTTCTTATTTTAGGTCTTCCTTTTCCCACCAGACCGAAAAGGAGTTTGGCACAATGTGCTACTGCTCTGTGCTTGCCTGGATATTCACAGTGCTGCGTAGCCAGGCATTTACATGCAGAATAAGGCACAGAGCCTCAGTCCAGCTCTCCAGCGCTGAGGGCTGTGGAGTTTTCTAGTTACAAACTCTTTCACTCTCAAGCTGCCTCCACACTGCAGCTGTACAAGTGACCACAAGTTTCACTGTATAAACACTCTTGATTTTTTTAAATTGGAAAAGGTCGTGATGAAAAGCTGAATGTTGCAATGGTCTTCCTGCCACAGAAGTACAAATAATCTCTTAGAGGAATAGGAAAGGTAATGTGTGATGGAATTGGAAAGCTGGTATATTGTCCTTCTGCAGGTCCAGATAAATATAGGGGGTCCACATAAATGCTCTATCTTTTTCACCTGAAAAAAATCTTCTCCATTTCCTCATGGCACTGGACCAAACCGTAGCAAACTTTTGGATCAGCTTTCTACTAAAGCAAGCTGGAGTATCAGCCACTTAAAGCCCATCTTCTTTTATTTATATACATTTACTAGCTTTAGAGCAAAGGTCATCTCAGGCAATATAAAAAGAAACCTTTTCTCAAAGAAACTTCATCCTTATGAGCCCAGAGTGTAGTTTCACAGGTTTTCTCTCTAAATTCAGGGAATAAACTTCAAAGCAAGTTCCCAGCTTTGTGCAACAATTTTTCTTGAAATAAGACTCCCTTATTTAAAAAAAAAA
>VZRU01020730.1:926696-1038557 GCA_013398155.1 Pedionomus torquatus
AAAAAAAAAGGAAAAAAAAGCCCCATGTCATCCCAGTTCCCAACACCGCAATATCTTTTTGAAGATTAAAAACTTGTTCAGAAGAAATACACAATCTAACAGGGCCACCTAGTGATACTACCAGTGACAAGGTACAGCAAGGACTTTGACAGATCCCAAGCATAATCGTTAGTCTGCTCCATGCAGCAGAAGAGGAACAGAGAAAGACAAGCTAGTGTCTATATGTCTAGGCACTTTGGGGTCCCCATTTGAAACTGGGTTTGTAGGTCTCTTTGCAGCACCTAACTCAACTGGATCACATGGTTGGGATAGATTTATGCTATTTATAGAGAGAGGAAACCAATCATGGGTGTTACGAAAGAGTCTGTACCAGATCCTATCTCTTCCAAAGCCCAGGATAGGGCAAGGAGAGTTACCATATTGTTCCAAGGCAAAATTATGACCAAACCCAGTTGCTTTTAAGCTTTTTTTTTTTTTTTTAATGGTATCTGGCAAACCCTGTAACTTCTTTATTGCATTTTGTTGCTTGATTTTTATGTCCCTTTAAAGGCTGTGAAGTTAGCATACTGCAGGCTTCACCTTTGCATAAGAAGCTTGACATTTAGCTAAGCTTGAAGGAGATCCCTTTATTTCTTCTATCAATTTTCCTACAGTTAGATGCACCTCATCTCCTGACTCGTAACCACAAGTCAGTATTCCTGACAGTAAGAGCGATAGCATCCATGCCTGCAGAAAACAAAGAAAAGGCTTGAGACAGCCGAGTTAAAATATTGAGCAGATCCAGTGGTTTCTTGCAGAATCAGCCCTTGGGCTCTCTAGCCAGACACTGTGGTGTCACTAACACCTGCAGGTAAAATCCTCTTGCCGGCTCACTCTATAAGCATTCGTGGGGTGCAGTTATGAGCCCATTCAATGCCTTAGACAGGGATAGGCCATGAAGTTTTAACTCGTGCAGAAGCTGTCAAATCGGCCTAGTGCTGCTTTAATATGCATTTTCTGCAAAGAAAGAGCTAGGCCAGGTGAGCAGAAGCAAACTGTTTTGGCAGCCCACTATTTCCAGGGACTGTATGAAGGTGTGTGCCCAGCTACAGGACAAGGGGCAACAGGCACAAACTGGAACACAGGAAATTCCATCTTAATGTGAGGAAAAACTTCTTTACTTTGAGGGTGACAGAACACTGGAAGATGCTGCTCAGAGATGTTGTAGAGCCTCCTTCTCTGGAATTCTGCCTGGATACATTCCTGTCCAACCTTCTCCAGGTAAACCAGCTTTGGCAGGGGGGTTGGATCAGATGATCTCCTACTATTTTGTGTTTCTGTGTGCATGTTTTCCAAGGAGCAGATTTGGTTTCAGTGACCATCTGATGAAGCTTTGCATACAAGCTGCCTTTGCCCAGCATGAGAGAAGGGACTTGCTGTGTTTATGCTGAAACCTGGTGGGGCTGTGCCAGAGAGCTCTGCCTCTCTAAAGGGCTTTGGAGGCTTTCGTAGGCAACAGGGGGAAGGCTTGATCTGTAAAAGCCTAGTTTTTTGCTGCTGACAGTACATGACATTATTAATATATGATGTTGATGAAAATTAATTAATTTCCTTGTGCCAGCTGATAGAGTCACTTTTTTGGTGACTTCATTCAAACAGTAGTTTAAGTCCTGTGTTTAATGTTTGCATATAACTTGTATAGATTGGCAAATGCGAAGATACATGTGTCCTGGGCTTTATTTGAACATGCTTTTAAATACAAGGAAATTGAAATTAAACAGGCTTCAGAGTCTCTTGCTCCACAAGAAGGCAGAATCTCAAAAAATGATCAGTTTTCCTCTGTGCTCTGACTTTGCCTGGTTGTGCTAATATTTACAGATGAATATTATGTTTGATCAGTCATTTTTCATTACTTAGAACAAAATTTCCATTAGTAAGTCTTTAACAAGAATTGATCTTCAAATAAATAAATCTGAGGTTTGGTCCTAGAAAGACCTGCTAACATCCCTTTGGTTTCTTAATGCTGTGGGATGTACTAGATCAGTCTCTGTTTTGTAGTTCAATGAACCAGCAGGTGTGGATGCTAACTGATTTGCCCAGTTCAATGGCAGTTCCAGGGAAATGACATGGACGTTAACTCTGTGGCCAGCTCAAAAGTTTGAGAAAGGCACCGGATCATGAATGATATACATGAGTCTTATCAAGTCTTCCCAAAGAAAAGCCTTTTCTCATGCTCTTCTGGAAAATTATTCATCTGGTCAGCTGTTTTCTGGCATGTATGGTACTAAATATGATATATGCTTATATATATATTTGGTTTCTGTTTCTTGTTTGTGTGAATTGCTGCACCTGGCATCTCAGTTACCTGAGCACGTCCGAGGTGCGGTGCAGAGAGACCTTCAGCATCAGTCACGACTTCAGTCAGTATAATAATTCAGATGTATGATCCCAGATCAACTTCAGATATTTTTTATTAGAACAGCTTAAGCTGATTACTTTTTCCTCAATATATTCAGCTCTACTTGCATTAATTAGGCAGGCTTGCAAGCACTGATTTGATATTTAGTTGACTAAATTCCACATAGCCTGATGCTCCATGATTTAAATACAGTGGATGGATCATAAGCATCCCTACTGAAGGAAGGATGGGAATGTAGCATACAACTGCAAAAGGCAGGGAATCATCACATTCTTGTGCATCTACCAGGATGATACAGAGTTCAAACGGTGGTTAAGACCTATAACTTCCAAAGTGGAAAAGACTTCTGACTGTGTTACAAATTAACTGTGAAATATTGTCCTTTTAGGTGTTTCATTCTCAAACATCAGTGCTGCTTTTTTGGTGGTTGTAGGAGGTATCCCTTCTGGACTGTTGTTGTTTAGGTAGCAAGACAGAGCCAAGCTGTCTGTACTCAGAATGTGCCCTGGTGATGCAACTCTTGCCATCAGGGTCTGGCTGTACCAGGAGCACAGAGGCTGCACTGCATCATGGGCTGCAGGCAGAGGAAAGCTGAGCACAAATCCCTGTGAGACATCTCGGCCTAGTAGCACAAATGAGCTACTGGACGTGGGGCTTAAACACTTGGGTTTAAATCTATTTGCTTGAACACAACACCTTCCTTTCCCTTCCAGCAGGCAGCAGCTAAGTTTTTCCTACCCCAGTGCACCAGTGGGCCAATGAACATAGCCTTGTGAGAAGATGCCATGCTGTAGACACTGGTGTGGATGGGGTGAGGAACATGCCTCAGTCTGCTGCAGGTATGCTTACTAGCCCCTGTTAAAGGAGGAAAGTCAGCAGGAGGTCTGCTATGTAACTGCCTGGCTGGGTGTCAGAGGGAAGGAAGGGTAGGTAGGGACCACCCCCCCAGCAGCAGTAGGTGGAGAGCTGGGGTTCCTGTTTGCTGATGTGGTATTTCCCCAAAGTTTGGATCCCTCTCTTCATCTTGCGTTTGTTCTCTTGCTAGCAGCTAGAAGGCCAAGCCTCAGATATAGACACATGCAAAGGCTTTCCTGCAGTTACATCCATTGTTCACGCAAAGGTTAGGGCTTTTGTCTGCCACACTCTGAACTATTAGATAGACACAGATGCTATCAGAACTCTCTTCGCTAATAGAGGGTGGTTTATGCTTTTCTGTTGGCTTCTGAAAGAAGCTTGAAGCTATTTGACACCCAAGGAGCTGTGAGTGTGCCGCAATAGAGTGTTTTTCTGTTCCTCAGAGCTGTGATACCTTGAAAACAGGCTAACAAAATCACATTAATTTTCCTTCTTATATTAAAATTGGCAGCGTTTCTCAAAAATAAGTACATGTTGTTTAATAAAAGTCCAAATGACCTTCATTAGGCCAAGGTATTTTCCTGCAGCAATGATGCTAGGGGAATTGCAGGCTCTTCTTCACATTTATTACACAAGTAGAGTTATGATGTAGAAAAAGGATGTCCTATAGGCCACTCAGTGTGCTATATAACCCTGGGCTTGCAGGCAGACCACACCAGAGTGCAGCAAAACCAATATAACTTCATTCCTAGTTCGTATGACCTGCTGCTCTGGGTACTATGTCAGCTGGATTCATCGTCTGGCTAATTGCAGAGTCGCATATTCTCCAACACTTCCTATTACGTGTGGGAGAGGCATTGCAGAGAGGACACTGGAGGAGCAGCCCCAGATGAGGAACAGGGGAGAAGCAGGGAGTCATCAGCACGTGGGCTGCTGCTGTTCCTGGCTCAGTCCTAGCAGGGCTGAGGGATTCACTTGCCCCGTGTACACTGGGGGATGACTTGTCACAGGGCAATGCTAACCTAGAATACATGGCTGGGTTTATAAGCAGATTTAAGGAAAATAAAGCCTTTGAGGCAACTTGTCCACCCCTTCTGAATCTGGAGGGGGGCATTGTTGGTTTCCCCTAGAGAGCCTCCTCTCTGCAGACTGATGTATCTGGAAAGGGGAAAAATTCCTCCAACCCCAAACAGAATTAGCTTCAATATTCAAGAGCTAAAAGTCAGCCCCCAGTCAAATCTGTGAGACAGTTTCAGCTTACGAAGGCCTCTCTGGTATGCTGTATCAGAGCATGAAAATGTGGGGTCAGTGAGTGCACAGTGTAGACTGGTGTTCCTGATACTTCTCTCTGCTGTTTGCAGGTGACCCTGTTGCCCCACCTCGTCCCTGTGTGTGTACAGACATGCCTGACAGCTGCTAATTGAACCCGGGACTGCCTAAGAGCAGAGAGGCTGTGTGAAGGCTAGGGGTAGGCATCCAGTTAAATAGCTGTGAGGGTGAGACCTGCAGGCAGTGCTTAAGTTGGGCGGTCAGGTCTCTTGGGTCTCCTGTGCTCAACACAGTTTGTCCTTTGGTTTCCACCCCTGTGTCTCCTGCTGAGGTGCCCAAGTCCAGTGAACGCTGCTGCCCCTTGTTTGCACTAGGAGGCAATGTGCCTTCCTCATGTGCCATCAGGACAGCCCGGTACTGCCAGCCCTCTCCCATAGCTACTTGGGGGACCATCAGCCCCAGGAGGGATGTCCTGTCTGTCCAGCAGCAGACCATGGTCCACAATGGCAGGCACCTCTATGCCATGATGAAGCGAGGCCACTGCTGCAGGTGTCCAGGATGCTGACCCATGAGTAAGGATTTTTCAAGCAGTATGTGAAAAGGGGAAGAGCTGTTTTTCCAAAGGAAGGAAATGATAGAAAACAGGCAATAATTCAGTGGTTTGACCTTGCACTGACTGCAAGTGGCTTCAAATCCCAGTGTTCAGAAGTGAAAGATGAAAAACTTTTCTTTCACAGGTCTCAGAGTAATTGCAAATAAAAGAGCTTTCCTGCTGGCTTAAAGCAGGTGGGAAGGTGTTATCGCCTTGGCCGCTGTTCCCCTGCTATCACATCCAGCTGGGCAGCCCCATCTGGAAGCCAGTCAGAGGGAAAGGACTTGAAAAGGTTGGGTGTGTTTGTCTGGTAAAGAGAGCCGGTTCCCTGACTGTTGTTGTAAGTGCTGTTCATGTGGAGTAATCACAGCCTTTCACTCCTTCCTCTCACGACAAGGTCATCTCCATGATGTAGGTCAAACTGAAGTTTTTGTTTTTTTCAGGTACAAATTAGTAGTTTTAATGTAGTTCTTCATACTTTTACCCTTTTCTGTTTGAAATTTACCTGACATGCTTTCACATGATGCTTTCACAACAGGGGTATACAGAGGCTAAAACAGAAGATAGGAGGAAACAAATTTATCAGATGCTTAATCTGAAATCACCTTTGTCAAAATAAGCAACTAGATCAACAGTGTTGCCCATGCTGCAAAAGTTGCATTTGATGAAAAAGTAGTTTTGTTCAGCCATTCAACAGTGAGTCCAATGTCAATAAAAAGTCATTTCAAAGATAATTTCCTTCACTATGTTTGGAAGCAGTTGTGCACACACGTATCTATGTGTGCGTTGACTGTGTGTGTATGCCTTACCATACCATTAACTAATTTTCTTACTTTTGCCTGCATCTTAGCTCTTTGCCTTGTTTTCTAATTAATTAGTATCTGCAAATATCATGAGCAGATTACTCTTTAACACAGTGAGGCTTCACCTTGAGTACTGTGTCCAGTTTTTGGCCTCTCATTACAAGAAAGACACTGAGGTACTGGAGCACGTCCAAAGAAGGATAACAAAGCTGGTGAGGGGTCTAGAGCACACCTTATGAGAAGCTGAGGGAACTGAGGTTGTATAGCCTGAAGATAAGGAGGATCAGGGGAGATCTCTACAGCTACCTGAAAGGAAGGTCGGGGCAGTCTCTTCTCCCAGCTAACAAAAAAAAAAAAAAAGAATGAAAGAAAACAGCCCCAGGATGTGCCAGGGGAGGTTTAGTTGGATATTAGGAAAAGTTTCTTCACAGAAAGGATTTTCAAGCATTGGAACAAGCTGCCCAGGGAAGTGGTTGAGTCACCATCCCTGGAGGTATTTAAAAGACTTGTAGGTGTGATGCTGAGGGACATTGTTTAGTAGTAACTTGGAAGTGCGCTAGGTTCATGATTGGGCTTGATGATCTCAAAGGTTTCTTCCAACCAAAAGGATTCTATGATTTTAAAAGGGACCCGTCCTAACAAGGATTCCTCCCTGTAAGCCTTTGTCATATCTCCCTTGACCTGAGAGCTATAAATGCACCAGACAGATGGCTGAACCTTTTCTATGGCCATTACCTTATTTCTTTCCCACATCTCTTCTAGCGTCCTGGGCCCTCTGAACCTTCCCAAGGCTGACAGGCTTTAGCAGCAGAAACTATTCAAGCAGCCTTTAGTTGGTCCTTTACATTTCTCTGAAGACAGAGAACTGCACATAAATGCTTTGCTGCATGAGGGTTTAAAATATGCTGCAGCTACTCATGTAACTCGATTTCTCTAAAAATCTTGCGTTGTGTGCTTACAGCTACTCCTTTGAAACAAGGCCGGTGTTTGATATGGTTGACTTAAAGCCACATGTAATAGCAACTGAGGTTGACCTTTTAAAAAGATGGTCTAAATAATCACAAAATCTTGTGGGAGTCGTACATCTCTCCAGGGATACTTTAAAATTCTCTTAGTTATATTTCGCACAAGAAAATAACCTCAATCTGTACAATGAGCTAGAAATGAGTAGAATGGTTTTCTATCTTATTCTGTAATGTTTTGTTTCCTTCTAGATCTTTTGTTTGCTTTTGGCTACTGACAACTTGTCCAGAGATTGTCACTACATTGTCTATTAAAATACATTGGTATCTCTTCTGAATTGATGTACTTAATTCAGTACCTAGCAGCATTTGGGAACAGTTTAAATTGTATATATATAATCTCACAATGTGTTGTCTGGTTTTCCACCTTTCTTTAATTCCCCATGGAGTACACCAGAATAGTTCAGTGTCATCAACAAATCTTGGGAATGAAACTTGATTTCAGCTGATGGAGAACTGTTTATGGACATCAGTGCATTCTGGTCACTTTTATTTTTTTATATAGAAACTAAACATTAATGTAATAGTTCGTTGAGAATAACACAGCTTCAGTTTTAAGCCAGTGTTTAGGCGTTAATGATGTACTATGAAGCCATGCCCTGCATAGCTCTGTTGTCCTCTGTATCCATGATCCCCAATACCACCCAAAAGATACGTGTTTCTTGAGTGGAGGTCATCTCCTGTGCTGATGGACAGGCCGCTGAAACTGCCTTGTTCCTGGAACCTGGTCTTCCTGTTGCACACACACTCAATGATTTCAAAAACAGCTGAAGAAATATTTCCATAATTTTTCTGATTCTTAAGGCAATGGCCTAGGCCTTTGCTTATATTGAGTATCAAATAGCCAACTAAAAAGCTATGGACTCTCCTGACCCCATTAGGAACATTTTGTAATCCCATGCTTATGCAGGTATTAGCTTCTCTTGAGCTAAGGAGACTTACGGGTACAAGAGATGTTTTCTTTGTGGGCCAAGAGTTGTGGTGTGGTGTTTTGTTTTTGTTTGGTTTTGGTTTTGTTTTTTTTCCAGAGACAAAAGTTCCTTTTAGCTTTATTGTATGCATTAGTTATAGGTTTTGTGACTAGCAGCTTTATGTTGGTGGTACATGTCACTACCTATGACAGGTCCTGCTGTTGTACATGTACATAGCATCTTACTTTGCATGGTTCCTTCTCTTCCCGGTCCGTCAAGCTTTTTCTTCAAACAAGTTTTTCTCTTTCCCTTGAGCTATGGCACACAGGCTTGTTTGCGTTTTCAACATTGCTGGCGGCTTTCAAATTTCTTTTAGTGTTCTTTTTCCAGGTGTAAGTGCTAGATTCGTAAAACCTAAACTCTTGTTTTGATGCCAACAACTCCTGGCTGAATGGTTTGTGTTTTGGTACACATAAAAAGCTCTCTTTTTGATGTATTCAAGGCCACATATCTTAGGTGTGTAATTCTATGAAGCTTACATTGAAAATTTGCAGTGTGTGCTCAACTGAAGGAGAATTTTTCTGGGATCTACCTTTGAAAGGAAGAGGTGGGAATGCTCTCTGGGAAATGAAAACTGGTCAGCATGTAGAGAAATACACCTGAGCCACTGTGATGCCAAAACAGCTGCTGCCTCCTTTCTTCTGTTCCTCTTCAGAGACTCAACACACAGTAATTTGTGTATGTTGATTAATTAGTAACTGTGCAAGATACTACAGTTCTCAAATGGAGAACTAGCTACGAATGCTCACCTGTGACAAAGGACTATAGCAGAAGTATCTGCAATATAATCATGTTATAACCCATTCTGTTTGAAACAATAATTTTTTTGGTAATGAGTTCAGTGACAGACCCACGTTTCCCTTGTACGTGTAGAAATTGATAAAGCATTTTTCTTCACCACTTAGTGATGCAAAGAAAACACTGGTAACATGTCTATGCATTCAGGTCAGAATTCCCTAACTCTGTTGTCTCTGTTTGGATACGTGTATAAAAATGTTCCTCTTGGTGATGCAGAGAAGTCTCTGCAGTTGAAAAATGCTCTGGTCTAAGACCCCTACTCTGATCCAGAAAAATAATTCAATAGATCTTCAAACATTGTGCATTTGAGAATATTCATGTTCCCAGGTTGCTTGTGGTGTAGATAGCTTGGTCCTAAACAAATTATTTTTTAAAAGTAGTTTGGTATAAAGCAGATATCCTTAACTGACTGAAGAAAAATATACTAGCATGCTTAAAGCACGCACATGTTGTGAACTAACTGCAATCCTTCTCATGGTTCTGCTGTGAAAGGGAGGAGTGAGGAGGTTGATGCAGGCTGCCACTTTTACAGATGGGCTCTCTGGGGATAGCTCCCATATGTTTGACAGCACGGCAGGCAAGGTTATCTTCACTTCAGCATCTATTTGAAATCCCCTTCCAACTACACACCGTTGCTTGTCGTTGACCCCTTGAAAATGATCTCTGTTCCCTTCTGATGCAGTTAGCATCCCTCAGAGGGGAATAAGTGGACAGGAAATGGTGGCAGTCTGCCCTTTCTGTGCCTTGGATATGAAGTTCAGGGTACAGGGTACTTGCACTGCAGATGCCCTGCAAAACCCTTGATGACTGCCTTCTGAACGCTGCAGTGACCTTGTGGTTCAGGGGATCACTGCGAGCTGCCCGCTGGAGCGTGTCAGGAGGCAGACCTTGCTCACCACTCTGCACCACCGTTCGTTATTCCATCTATAAAGGATCCTACTTCATTGGACTATTTGACAGGAGCTGCTCACAGGCAGATAGTCCTGCCAGTGCTGGCTGTCTCCTCTGCTGGTCCTGCAAGGTCTTGGTATCCCACGCACACAGCGGTGCTGTGTTTCAGCAAGCACTCAACCTGCAAGTTTTTTACCTTCAGCTATCTAGAGCTAGGCATTTGCTTATCTAATCTCAAGCCTGATTTCTGAAACTGACCTCTGTTGAAACACAGCTTTTATGTTACGCTCATTTGAACTATTTTGAACTGCTTTGGGAAAGGCTGGGCCAGTCCTGTGTTGCTCTACATTACTTTAGTGCAGTGCTGGTTGTTGTACATTACTTTTTTTTGGATGGACCAGGAAAAGGTGGCGGCGGGTCTCACAAAATCTAAATCTTATATCTTCCTTGGCTTCCTCTCCTGATGATTAAAACATAGGGAGAACCTGTGAACAGTAAAGATATTTGGAGCAAAGTCCTACTTGTGCCACGTGCTTGTAGAGACATACTACTGAATCATTTTTCAGCTGAAAACCATGTATAAAATAAGGAAAAAATAAGGAAAAAATGAACACCTCCCATCCCCTTCAGCTATATATTAAGCTCTGAGATGTTTACTTACGCATGTAATAGCTTGGGACCTGACTGTGCTGCAGTCACTTCAGGGATAAAATGAAAGTTGTTTTCATGAAAAATTTCTTTGACCCATCTGCAGGCACAGTCACTGCTGGCCTTTTTATCTTGTCTCCACATCCTGCTGAGATAGCAGTGCTGAAGCCAGAAGTTGTTGAAAGGATTTGCTGTCTGCTTTGTCACAGTAAATGGGTTGTAGAAAGGAAACATTTGAGGATGGTGACTCCAAAAAGTCATCCCCACATTAGTTTCTGATGCTCTATGTGCCAGACATCTCTTAAAATCAGCTCTCGTAACCCTTGGGGATGACATTTATGGCAGACAAAGCCAACTCCAACTTCTGTGTGCTTTGCTACTACTACAAATACTTATATTCTGTAAACTTTTGTCTTAACTTTTTCGAATGAGTTTGCAGGGAGCAAATAACTAACAAACTTTTCATATCATACAAAAAGTTGAGCTGGATGTAGCAATTGGCTGTTGGTTCTGCTCTTTCAGCTATGCAAGTCACAGGAATAAAACAGACTGGTTTTGAAGAGGAACACCCTGTGGCCCTTAAATGTGTAGACAAGCCTTTTAAATGCAAAGCATACCCTGAGAATTATTTGAGAGCACAAGTAGCAAAAAGTAGCACAGGCCAGTGTGAAACATCTCATTCCTTGTACCCAAGTGAAGCAATGTTATTTAGGATTAGAATTAACTAATGTTGACAGCTGAAGTTAAAATGGAATTAGCGCCTGCCACTGGAATATCTGAGATCTTAAAACATGGTGTTCGTTGATGTCTTTGGAGTCATTCCTCTCTGTAGAGCATTTGAAAGAATGAAGTTTCTTCATGAAGAAGGGGAAGATCATATCTATTTTTTCTCCCCAGCTGCCATCTGTCATCAATTAGATGTTGAAGGCCAGTTTTGCAACTAGTGCAAACATATGTTAACTCCCTTAATATTAGTGAGAATAATAAGATCATTCTGATTTATACCAGGAGGTTTTATTTTGTCCATTTCCCTCATACAGGCTAGTTCATAGGTGTGCATAGGGAACTCCACTTTTAAGGATTTGCATGGCACAAGCCACGAAGGCAACACAGCAAAGGCTGCCAGCGGGGTAGCCCAGCCTGAGCAGCTAGCTGTACTCTCATGAGTAACCCACTGCTGCTGTATCTCAGCCACACAAACAGCATTGTGCCGTGGACATACTCACAACAGCAGAAATAGCATGTTCTTTGCCCAGGTGCCAGTGATTCACCTGGCTATAGATACAAACCTACCACGATGCCATGTTAGTAACAGCAGGCAGCTGTTACTGATTAGTCGCACCTGTGCACGGAGAGTGAGCCAAACCAGTCTCACAGGCGAGGAAATTGATGAACACCAGATTATTTGTACTTCCCCCCAAAACTGGCTCTGTTGATGATGTGAAAGATGGATGTCCTAAAATATGAAAGGAGTGATTCGTTCTGCCATCATTAGTGGCTGAATGCAAATACTCATGAGATTGAATCAAGAAAACTACTACCTTTATACTGCTACGGTTGAAGGCTCTCCAGGGAAGGCACTGACTCATAAGACTACTGTTGCTCATCCTTTTCAGCCTGAGCAGGAGAAAGGATGTGTGGAGAGGTATGACACACGCTGCGTTTGAATCGTGGGCAAGAGGGGGAAGTACCATTGTTTCAGATCCTAACCTCAGTGTCGGGAACAAACCGATATGCTGATCAATTCCAGGATTCTGAATGTGCTTGCATTAGTCAAATAGGCAGCATTATTTTCCATGAATTTTCAAATTCTGATCTTATTTCCCTCCTTTCTTTTATTTTTTTTTTTTTTTTAAAGATAAAGAAAGGTCATAAGTAGAGCTGAGCAAAGAACTTGGGGGGAGGAAACTGATAGCAGAACCAAAAAATTGAAGGGGAAGATAATTATCTTGCAGGGTTTTTTTTGTTTGTTTAGGTTTTTTTGTTCTTTACTTTAAAATGAAGGCAAAAAACCCCCACCAGTTTGAGACCAAAGAACGCCTTCTTTATGAAATCTGCTGTGTGAAGTTTTGGGTTTATTACAGGATTTTGTGGACCCATTTTCACAATTTATGTTGAAAAAGTACATGTAAAAATACGAAGGGACTAAAAGAAAATCTTTTACTGAAAACACCAAGACAAACTGGTTTAACTCTTTCAAATCCTTTCCCTAACCCCCTTGTTTTTGGCAAAAGTTGATCATTCGATTTACTCTGGAATTCTAGGTTGTTTTAGTAGAGATTTGTGTTTCAGGTCAATTTTATGATATGTCCAAATCAATGCAGCCAGTGTACAGTAATAAAAAAGATAAAAATAAGGATCTATTTTAATAACTCTCAACAGAATTCTCTAGAAACTTGTCCTTCTGCTTTCCAGCTAATTGAAATTTCCTTTCCTTGTCTTGCTCTTTTCAAGGGCAAAACCGGGCTCAGTTCCCATGTGGTTATGTGCATGATAATCACTGCCTGAAAGTGTATTTCCTAAAGATCTATCATGGCTTTTTTCAAATATGGTTGTGATTTATTTTTTTTTTTTAATCAACTGTTTTCTCATTGGTTTTATTTATGCAATTTAAAAACACACATAAATATCAGTATGTAAAATGTAACCATAAAATTACCAGATAGGATGATCTTCAATATTATTGGAAATTTTACTTTCTGCTTCTCCAAAAGCCAAAAAACCCGTAGAACACCAAAACAAAGACCAAACCAATCCCCAACCCCTCACCCCAACAAAACCAACAAAGACCCATCAACCCTTAGGAAAATAAAAGTATGTTGATTAATGTACATCAGAAAACTGAAGCTCGTCTTATTCTTTTACAGTTGAGGGATCCCACCTTGTCTTTTCCATGGTGATATCTTACAGAAAGAAAGGTAATTCCTCAGACAACTGCATCAGATAGAGGACTTTGGTTAAAATCTACTTATTATTGCTTAGAAATGTGCTGAAATTGCAGTAACACATTCTGTGATGAATTTTAAGGCAATTATGCCATTGCTTCTCACTGTGTATTTACACAAACTCTTGACATGTGCAAAAATAGATAAATCATGGTAAAGAAATTGAAGTTTTTGCTATCTGGTAATACATGGTTTAGAAAAAGATGAAGCATGCAGTAGTGTCTGTGTGCACAGGAAATATTTATCTGCAGTTATATTTGAATTAGTGACAGACATGGATTTGTTAGAAGAGAGTTTTACTTCAGGGCGTGTGTGCAGATGACTGAATGCTGAGGCACCTGTGTGCTCCCACAACTGATCTTCCACTAGATGAAAGAAGGATTGTATCCATCAGCCTTAGACAAAAATCTAGGAAAATGTACTCTGGACATACATGACAGAAATGTGAAGGGTCATGCGGACAAATGAAAGATCAGAACAGGATAATACAGTTTAGGATGTCTTTCACAACACCCTGTCATAGTACTAACCCCTATGAGATACAACCCCTCGCTGCATTACACCTGAGCTTTGACCAGGCTCAGTCCAGGACTCTATTGCACCAGGCCATTCTTTGTCATTTGCTGATATTTGGCTCCTGGAAACCAAATGCACATCTTTTTGTATTTTTATACATCCACATTCTCTGAACTAAAATCCATTGCCTTGAAAATGCCACTGCTGGATTTTTATCTCTCCTTTGTGTTTGATTCTGGAAAACATTCCGTAGTTCAATAAATAAGACATTGTCTTAAAACTAACAGAAGATATACTTGTTCAGAGGGAAAGATTTAAGTGAAAATACAATGGATGTAACACCACCCTCTATTCCCCTTACAGTGTCAATTGATGCCTCCCAAGGAGAAATACACTATTATGCACATCACTTTCAGGGATTCTCAGTTTCTGGATGTCCTTTTTGGGTTATGTGCTCCTTTGGTAATCCATGTTTTGATGTGTTTTTATCATGAACCTTATGTCAATGAAATACAACAATGAAAACCTCCCACTTTAACCTCCGTTTGCTGAAAAAAGTGAAAGCAACACAATAGAAATAATACACTTTCTTTACTGTATAACAGAAACTGTGTTGTAATCTATGAGGTATTTTTTTTTCTGAACTGTGTCCTAAAACTAACAATAATTTTGTAGTCAGAATAGATATTACAATTTTTATGCCTGTGCGCGTCTTTCTATAATGTAATGAGATGCTGTTTACTCACAAAAGAAAACCGAGGTTATCATTTGGCCCAGGTGGTCATTCTTATTTGATCTAGGCCAATATGGATATGAAATCTTGTAATGAAAATATACATGTTGCTTGCACTTCTGCAAGAATGTCCTTGCAGAGAACTGAAAGAAACTGTAAAGCTGAGCTAACCTAACATGCTCTGCTTAAGGGCCTCTGGTGCTTGGGAGCAATGACAACTGTGTACTGCAGGGTCACTTGTATTCCCAGACAGATCTTTAATAACCAGAACAACACATGTGCATGTGTGGTGTTGCAGTCAGCCTAGTAAATACGTCAGGATCTGACCTGGTTCTGCATCCCACCCTACTAGACACCCAGAGACATGTTTGCAATTTGCTTGGTCCAGTGTTGGCCAGTACATCTTAGGAGCCACCACATCTAAGGGGTGGCTGGAGGCCCCAATCCCAGCAGCAGGCTGCTGAGTAGCCAGCCCTGAGCTATGCAAAGACCAGGGATGATCATCATTTTCTCTCCTGTTGCTCAGCACCTCTGGAGGTGGAGGCTCCACAACCCCCTTGCTCCAGGCAGCTTAAACATTCACACCTCTTGCTGCTGGGGGTTTGCCTTTAACACTTTGCCCCAAACATCCGCGTGGAATTTTGGTGTTTGGTTAGGTTTCTTTAACAACAGTAGGAAAAAAAAAAAACAGGAAATGTTTTCCTGGTGTTTCACTTTTTATGACAACATTTATAACATTTTCTGTTGCAAATCTGTGTTGAGGAGGTTCTGCAAATGAATATTGCCTTAATGCAAACTCCTAACTCTTTCCCTGAGCGGAAATAATATGTTTTTGAAGATATTTTGTTATATTTTTCTTAATATTATTCCCAATATTTTTCCCAAATGAAATCCAATATAATCAGTCCTTATTACCTGGATTGGCACTTCTCCTTTGCTGCTGTCCTCTTTGGAGAGAAAAAACCCCAGGAAACAGACTGAAGTAGGGATCAAGAGAAATAAAATATCTCTCTCAGGAATAATTTGCGCAGTTTGAAATTAGTGCATTTGGGAAGCTTCAGAAACAAAATGTTAAAGTGTGTTATTTCCCACATCCCTTCTTCTGACAGTCTCTAATGATGTGTTTTCAATAGCATTTTAAATTCAACCTATAGTGTATCATGAAAAGATAATTATCATTCTGAGGGTTTAAATTGCTTCCCAGAAAGATGCAGGGGGGAATTCCAGGCAGATCATGCTTGTCTTTTTAGGGGTGAGTGGAGGACAGCAACAGGATTTTGCAGCAGCTCTTGGCATTTTCAGCTGGTTTTGCATTAGCATGTGTTTCTAAAACTGAGCTATAGTGGGGGGGTTGGGAAGGTGTTCCTCTTTGGTGGGCTCTGGGTCAAACACAAATTTTGGCCCTGGATCACTGCAATTTAGAACATTTGGAGACTTGAGCCCAGGTACCTCCTTTTGGCTTTCCTTTAAGAATTTGCTGTTATCATGGAACAAAAATGTTGTTGTTTGTGGCCAGTGCCTTGCACTATGGGGATGAGTTTTAAAGTTTTCCTAATTCCAACTGGATTTATTTAAGTGCATGTGATAAATAGCTGCAATAGAATTGTATTCACAAAGTTTTTTTGTGCACATAGAGATAGCAAGATGAGCAACATTCACTTCTGTATTATAATTGTGTCTGTGTGTGTAAAACAAGAGCAGGAATACTGGTAATTCTCTGTATTCACTCATAGATGGCACTAGAAATTCTTGAAATTCCTTTCTTTAAAAACTAAGTAAGGCCATTTTTACTTTCCTACCAATAGATGGAACTAGCAATATCTTTGCTGTTTATGGCCTGACAAAAGCAGTGATGCTTTCCTGATCTCCATTTAATTAAAAAGCAAAATGCAAACAAATAATCCCCCACATCCCGATTTTCCCATCAACACCTCTTAAAGAGCAACCGTCTTCCCTAAAATGATAAACAGTGTTAAATTTATTTCAATATGCAACCAGAGCAGGCTAGCAGAAGAAGGAATCAATGTGATTTCAAAGGAAGGATGCTGCCATCCTCCCCTTCCCACCTGAACAGGTTGGAAAGCCAGATAGTTTACCCTTATCTCTCATTTTTATAAATCTAGCTTTCCTGAAAGCAAACTTTGTATGTGGTGCAGCACAGTGGCCATGCAGCCTGCCAGCTGCTCTCAAGTGTTCACTTCATCCTTATCAGTATTCTTGAGATAATGCTAAATACATGAAAATTAGGGCAAACAGTCTAATTTCATCCCGTTTAAATTAGGTTACGTTCATCTCTGATAGTTAAGCTTAGGTATTGGCCTCCTTAGTCTTCCAGCATTTTTATTTCTTATACAATACAAATGTTGCTGTTTTAGTTGGAAATTACCAAGTACGCAGGGCTGAGGGCCTCCTAGATTGATATTACTGGAATGATGCTCTTCAGGAGCAGGTGAATGGGGCACTGTCCAAAATGAAAGGAAGTACTGAGAGCCCCTGAAAGGGTGAATGCATCTCTTATTAATGTACAGCAAGGACACCAGGATGAATGGGGCTGTGTGTGTATCTCGTTGCCTTTTGATGGGCTGAATGAATTAGGCAGGCTCAAAGGTTTATCAGTTCCTTTCCTTGGCTGAGTGAGTCTTTCCTTTGACAGAGTAAGGGAAGAGACCCAAAAGTCATCAGCTGGATTTTTCTCACCTCACATTCCTTGGTTGTCTTTCAAGGATGATATGTACATCTGTGTGTCCATGAGGAAAAAAAAAAAAAAAAAAAAAGAGACCCTGAAATCTGAACAAGTGAGAAAATAATTCCCATTTGTAAGAACTAGCAGAGCAACTCAGCAAGCCAGTATGCTCTCAGACACTCTGCAGCACTGAAAACAAACTCCTATCCAGCTATTTTTCCCACTGTATAGCTTAGTGGTGCTTAAACCCCCAACACAGAAGCCTTATACACAGGACAATTTATAGATTGCCCACTGCTCCCTGTGACATATCCTTTTCTGTTTCCCAAGCGTCATGAACAGTACCCAATGACAAGGCTTTTTTTGCATTTGTCTGCCTCACTGTGCAGGCAGGGCACATAGGGATTTCACAAGTTACTCACTGGGTAGGAAAGCATTGCAAATCCTGAAACTGCTCACTTGCCTCTGCCTTGACAAGCTCTCCTGTAGGGCCATAGCTGGGGGAAATGCCTTGTAGGAGTGAAAACATTTCTCTCGGTGCTAAAACAGTCCATATGAGTCTTCTACTGTAGTTAATTTTTGGTTGGCCCCCCAACATATATATATGGGGGGAGAAGAAAGTGGTAAAAAAAGCTGTTTTCAATGTAACTTTGGCATAGAGAAGTGTTTTGGCTCCATTTTTAAAAATTCATCCTCTCTTTCCTAAGTATGATTTTTCTTGATAGCTTTTTTACACAGCTATGTGCTCTGTATTACCTTGAATTTTGGCACTGTCCTTGTACCTGACACCTATAATACTCATTTGCTCATTTTCAGTGCCTATAGTAAAAGAAAAACCAGGAATGAAAGAAGAGTGAATAATATTGAGAAATAGGAGTTTGCTTGTTTCTAAGGACAGCAGAGCTGGTAAGCCAAAGCATGTCAGTACATCCAACAAAAGGATGAGCTCTGTGGTTCTAAGGGCTACAGTTTAATTTCACAAAGCTCAATAGCCTAACATTAGAGTTTTTGACTGGATTTTTTGGTTTGTTTGCTTAACTTTTTTCCAGTCCGGATTTATCTGCAGAGTTGCTATGGAACTTTCCTTTTTGATAGTTAGAAATCTTTCGTTACCATTATGCTCATTTATGGTTATTTTATTCTTATCTTAACAGCATTTTTTGCTGACTCTTTCCTCTTGGAGTCTATTTACTTTTCATGTGCATGAAGCACTGAGCTGCTGAGGTCCATTTACACTCTGAAGATGCGAAAAAGCTTGTTCAGAGAAGAGTGAGGAGTTACGTGGTGAGAAGGTGCATCCTCAGGCAATGTGTTGGTGTAGCTCAGCATGAGTCTGTCCGGGCTGCTGGACACCCTAAAATTTGTGCTTCTCAGACAACCTCAGTGCTCCTAAGCTGATGTGTCGCTGTTGTACTGTCCTCATCACAGCTACATGAGTCATATGGTACTTTTCCTTACAGGGATCACTTGAGAAGCACTTTGCTGCTGTAGAGACTGGATGGACAAAGGGTATGTCATTCCATGAAAACCAGTTATATTAATTTTCTGTTCTACCTGTCTAGAAACCTGCAAATTTAGCTCAAAAAATTGAGGTGTTTTTTTTTTTTTTTTAGCTCAGCACAGTCAACTAACCCAGTGGTTAACAAGCTTGTCTAAAAGGAAAATATCCAGGTTCAAGTCTCTACTCTGCCCTGCTACAGTGTCAGATTTAAATCCATTTATTGTCATTCAGTGAATAGCTACTTGGTGCTTCAGGTAGCATCCATTAGCCACATTGGTTGTGCTCAGAAATCTCACCCTGAGCGTGAATAACTTTGCTGTAAAATGTTTCCATTTGCAGGAATCATCATGAATAACTATGTTGTCAAAACAATCTCTGCTGGTGCCTGACGAGCGACCAAAGAGCTTTTAGACGAATGCGTGCGGGAGTGTGCATGGTGTAGGGACATTAAGTGTCAGGTGTTGATAAATATTTTCACTTGTAAAGTGATGAGAAAAGCTGATTAAATGCCTGAACCTATAGTGCATGGAGTGTCCTCAGCTTACTCTGAGGTCAAAGATAAATGGGAGACCCCTCCTTCTTACCCAATGCAGGAACAACAGCCTGTGAGAAATTATTGGTAAATGCAAAAAAAAGCTGCAGGACAGCAGCTGCCGGAAAGCCACCTGAAAGCCAAGGAATACCTGTGGCCACACAGGCCTTTGGGCAGGTCAACATCCATCATGAGCCGTGAATCCTCCCAAAACCAGTAACAGTCCTTCTTGTTACTCAAGAACAAGATTATGTTCCAGATACTCAATATTACTGTCTTCATACTGGGAATTCTTTTTTTCTCATTTAAATGCCACAGTAAACAGTAATGCCAAGGAAAAAAACACTTCTAAATGAGGCAAGGAGAGAATGACAGGACTTTTTTGTTTTTATTTTTTGTTCATTGAACTTGAATTCAAAAGCTAAAGGATTCTGGGGCAGAGAGTGTATTGTTAGCTGTTTTGTGCAAAGGGTGTTTTGACACAGATTCATTAGTATACTTATATGAAATTACAAGTTTCTGCGTGTGGTGTTTTAGACATGCAGCTTAAAATCACAGGCCTACTAAGTGTTTTTTAAAAAAAGAAATTACTACTGCAAATAATATTGAACTGAAAGATATTAAAGGAAAAAAGCGCAGTTTCAGTTTTTCAGATTAAGTATTTCATTATATTTTGTACAAAATTTCCAGTCTGCATCTCCACACAGTGAGGAGAAAATCATATTTTAAAGAATGGCAAAGCCCAGCTGGCACCACAATGATCAAAGAGAAGAGACAGAAACTTTGAAACTTTTTTCTCAGATTTTAAGTTAACTGTACCTTAAGAAAAACAAAAGTTCTTTTGTTCTTGAACTAATGCTGCTCAAGAGCTATAATGCAGCTAGAACAAATATGTAACCTGACTTGCTGTCTCGTATGCATAAAAGAAACCCTGCAGTTATATAGTCCAAAGTCAGGCCAAGATGTTGTCCTGAGTGTGTGTATTACTGTCCCGGTAAACAAAACCCAAAACTTTTGATAACCAGGAATATCGCTAAAGTAATAAAAGTTCATTGAAGCTGCAACCAAAGAGAATTTAAATACAAAATAATTAACCATGAAATTATGATCTCGGCCAAGAAAGAAGTGCCAAGATTCATTCAGCTAATTTCAGAGGCCTTTTTCATGGCCATTAAAAAGACAGATAGGAGAAAAATGATCTTATCTTTTGTTTCTCCTCCCACTGTGCAGGAGAGCGATTGCCATTACTTTCTGAGCTGACTTGTCTGTAATTACATTCATTGGTAAAAAGATAAGACAGTTTAGGGTACAAAAATGAAATAACAAACTGGGTTCATTGATGCTGGCTGTTCACAGCAGTATTGGAGGGAAATTGTGCACAAAGATGTAGGACTGGGAAGCCCTGGCAGCTGATACCAGGGAGGTAGGTACAGCATCAAGTCTCTGTGGCAGTGCTTATCTTGCGTTTGTTGAGCCTGATTTGACTCCTGCATAGCCACCTGGAAATTTCCCACACTTTGAATCGACTGTGATTTTTAAATTTTTTGTAACCTTTTTTCCATCTAGGTTGATCTGAAAATCACTCTGTGAAAAGGACTCTGTGATTAGACCTGTGGAAGTTAAACGTGTGTGGGTGCTCCAAACTATTCACAGTGGCCGTGGGCTGGAATCTAAGAGTGGGTGAAGTTTTTGCCTCAAAGGAAAAGCATTTTAAAAATGGCAAATAACTTAAATAGAGACCATACCTTCTTTGAACATTTTTTCTATTTCCCGAGAAACGCACTTCAGCTTTTTATTTTGTGATATGTCTGGGCTATGCTTTAAAATGCTTTTTCATGGCTGAATCATATAAAGTTAAAATTAAGTATGATAACACAGAAATTAAAAATATGTGCCAGATGGGAGAGCTGAGGAGGCACAAAGGCACTATGCAGCTGACAAGAGTTAACAAAAAAAAAAAGCATCCTGATCCAGAATTCACATGTCTAAATGCAGAAATGCAAGCCCTGGTCTGGAGGGCAAAAATATGAGAAAAAGTCTGTGGCTAATCTATAGTTACTCCATGAAGAGGTTGTGGACAGTTTGGAGATGGATCCTAACATAAAGGTAGAAATATTTAAGACTGAGAGCAACGTGAATGTGTTTCTTACTAAGGGCAGAAGATATAAGCATGGATAGACTTTCTGCCAGAACATGTTTATTTACAACATTTTTTTTTCCTAGAAAAGCATGACAAATTTAGTTTAATAAACAGTCTCATTCACAGTTAAATTCCACCTTCAGTTTGAAAGAGTAGGCAGTGATTTTCCAGCTGTTAGCAAAATTCTAAACAGAAGAGAGAACTGTTTGCAGCTTCTGAGCTCTGTATGCGTTTGTGAAACTCTGACACATTTCTATTTTAATAAGTGACAACTGGAACATGAAAAACAAAATGTCTGTAAAGCATGACTTTACTGAGATCAGAGCATTTTCCAACTCTTTTTGTAGTTCAAGGGAAAAAGGCAAAGCTAAATAAAAAAAAATAAAAAGAGGTCCCACATGGAATTAGTAACAGGGTAGACACAAGAAGCCTTTGTTCCGTTCATTCAACTTCCTGGATGACATGCCTGACCACCTCTAGAGGGAAAAACTCTTCCAAAAATGTTGGACAAAATTTGGCCTTGATGTTTGGTTGGTAAAGATCAGTGGTGGGAAGACCCAAGCTGAGCTCCTCTGGTTACAAAACTCCCCCAGACTCATTTTTGTCACACACAAGAGTGACAGGAGCTAGCCTGAAAGCCTGTAAGATCCCTTGTTGGTTGGGGACTAGTGACCACTGCGTTTTCTAGGGCAGGGTGCCCACAACTGACCATACCCCCTGGAAGCCAGAGTTACAACGTTCATGTGGGGCCCTTTCCACAGCTTGCAGGGCAAACAGGAGGTTTGCCCTCACATGGTTCAGTGCTCCTCCAGCCCCAGTGGGACAGTGCCTGCAGGAGACTGCTGCTGCGTGTGATGTCTGCATGCAGCTACCTCTAGAAAGGAAAGGCCACGGGGAACAAAAGGGAATAAAATATTAATTTAAATTGTACTTGATCAATTTTTAATACAGCGAAACCAATGAATTGAAGGCTGAAACTGCTTTCATTAGAAAATGGAATTACAATATTTTGTGAAATGAAACTAAAGTAGGGATTTTGAAGAGCACGGTTTTATGCTCTGCTCAGCAGCGATACTGTGAGTCACTCCTTTCAGCGAATAATAGCCCCGTGTTCCACTCCTTGGTGCTTTCACGTAATTTACATTAATTGGTGAATGCAGCTCTCTTGTACTGGATAAGCTGCTTATCAAGGTGACATACAGCCATTGTAGCTTTGCACTGAATCTGTGACAATTAAAAGATTTTCTGTTTTACCTATTTTCATTCTGGGAACACTAAATATGGCATATCAAGGTAAAATATTGACCCATCTGTGAAAGTAAACGTAATTCAGTTTGAAGAATAGGGCGTTATTCACACATGAAGAACATGACATCCTATTTTTTAAGCACTGTTTTGCAGGCCTAAGGTAAATGTGCAGCTTGAATTTGTTCCTTATGGCAAGGGTCTTTTCAATGTACTTTTTTTTTTCCTTTGGAGCCAGAAGCAAATTTTGTCTTTTCCTTCAAACGGTAAGATATGCGTATTTCAATGCAAATAAATGGTCTCACCTCTCCCACACTGTCTTTGGAAGGGAGAGAACAGTAAGTTGGAAGTAGATGCAATTTTTTATTATTGTTTATTTTCTATTTAATTAGTTAGAACTATGCAAATGGGACAAACGGATTAAATCAGAATCTATCACCATTTTTGCATGCCAGCTGCACAACAGAGATCTTTATAGGCAACATTGTTTAAAATATCTATCCTTAAAAAGAAAAAAAAAAAAAAAAGAACAAAAAAAAGGACCCTGAAGACTTTTTGTTTGGCTTATGCATCTGTATTCCAATACCAGGCAAAAAGCTTTGATTTTGCAGTTCCCTTACAGGAACAACCAAGACAAATACACTGACTTTAATAAAGAGAGGAAAAAACAGATCACAGTCTGGAATTTCCAATACACAATGGTGCTTTTTCCAAACTCCAAAAGGCAGTGTTTGGCTTTTTCTGTTAATAATAAAATCAGCAGGAACCCCATCCCCAAAATAGGCCTCAGTTTTCTTCAAAACTATGAAGAATAAGTGGGGCATTCTGGAATTAACTCAGCTGGGAGCTGTACAGCAGTGATGGAGGCATGTGGGTACAAGCCTCCGCAAGTAACTCAGAGCAACAGTTCATGAAGTTTTCCACAAACCTGTGGCTGTCAGGTGTGATTGTTCACTCTTTGTCTTATTCTGCACTGATGAACTTCCTACTTTATTCCATCTGCTAATTTTAATGAGAACTAATCGTATGCAGAGTTATTTATGTATATGCCTGCTGCCTTAGAGTCTGTCAAGTAAGTTGTTGCTGACATATTCCCTGAAAATGACAGGTCCCTGGGAGCTGCTGCCTCTGTCACCTTCTACTCCCCTCCTTGCCCCCTAGGACAGCATGCCCTTGGCCAGTAGCTGCCACTGAGGCTGGGGAGGTTGCCTGGAAAAATTTGGCCACAGGTTGGGAGCATGGTTTTTTTACATCTTTAAAATCTTATATTATCTTTTGGTGTCAGTGGAGGTAGAGAGAAGGGCACTCAAGCCTAGTACTCAAACACACTCAAACTTATCCTGGGGCTTGTAACCTATATTTTAAGCTTTCTTAAGCTACTGTTCCGTCATGTCTCTTGTTCTAACACGTTTTGATGGGCTTCATTCAGGGTCTTGGTCTGGCTGCCTTGTTTCGTCATTTATCATTAAGCTGTTTGCTGCAGCAGAGACTTTGGGCTGCTGTGTCTCCTCCAAGCCATTACAGTTCTGAGCAGCACTGTGGCACTTGGCATTCAAGACAAACGTATTTCTAAAGCTAATCTCTTTTACTATGGTTTTTCCAGCTAAATAGTGTACTCAGTAGTTAAAATGCATGGCATGGCACACCTGAGAAGCACGGAGATTTTTGAAAATTGAATAAAAAATTACTCATTTTACTTTTTAGACTACTGATTTATTTCAATTATTATTGGGACTTTGGCTTTGAAGCATTGCTAACATCAAATTGGTTCGTGCTACCTTTTAACTTCTTTCTCCTGTTGTTTTAGAGCTCTGGTGCAACCACCAGCGGGATCAAATCTAAACTACAGGGCAGCTGTGCAGGGGTACTGATACCAAACCAAGCACTTCATCCCTTTACACTGACAAGCCCACAGTGCACGTGATGCCCTGTACCTGTGTGGGTAGCTGGTACGCGACACCAGGGTACCCAAAATAGACCGTGTTTCAACTTGGCTGTCTGTGCAGTTGGCTACCAAGCTATAAAGGATCTCCACTTAATTTTTTCATAGAAGTATGAGTAATTTTTTCATGTTTATTCTCTACCTTGATTTCTTTTCACTTTCAAGCAGTTATTGTGGGTTTTGGCTTTTACATCTCAGCTGGCAGGGGTTTTATTTGACGTTGCTATTAATTCTACTGAATTGGAAAGTGCGTCTGTGAAGGATGCTGTCTGAATGAGCGACATTGTTATTTATTAGTGCACACAAATCTTCACACTGGTCATGAAGGACAAGATGATTTCTGTTGAAACTGGAAAAAGAAAGCTTGGGTATCATCTCTTCAGGCAGAGGGTAACCTTGCAGGTGGCAAGAGAGAATGAAGTTGCCTTACTGGATGGGGGATGGTAGGGAAATTTGCTGTATTGAGTAGGAGCAAGCAGTATCTAGTGAATATTAATGGAGAGGAGGATAAATTTCCGTTTTAAGGTTATATTCTGATTGTATAGTTTTTCAGTTTTCCAGGCATCCTCCTCTGCTACATACAGCTAGCATATATATACTCTTTCTGTATAAACACATTCAGTATCACTGATTAAGAGGTTTGTAAGTAGTTGTATATTTGTATGACTGTTACGTGCGCTCAGTATTTATAATATTCTACATGTGCATATACATATTGCCTATGTGTACCCTACATCAATACTAGTTTTCAAATTATTTGTATTACAAACCCATAATAGAATAAAGTTGTAGTAGTTTACATATTAAAGGTAAATTCTTACTGTTAGGAGTAGAATAAATATCCTGCCCATTTAATAGTAAAGCAATACTTAGAGTGTAACTGCAAATGTGGGACTTTTTGTTATATTACATCTCTTTGTAGTTTGAACTACAGAACTTTTCTGAAGGCACTTTTTCTTTTTTTTTTTTTTTTTCTCAAAAGGTGCTGGTTCAGCTAAGCTGAAAACTCTTGGTTGAATTGAAACAATTTGTTTTCATGCAGTTGAAGGCTGGGGTTTTTTTAAGGGTGTTTGATGAAATTGGAATGGATTATGTCAGCTTTACATTTCCTATAGAACAACTGATTCATGCAACTTTTGGGTTCCATCCCATTTACTTCATCAGAAAGGAGCACAATTTTCATTTGATCCCATAGGGGATACTAGCGTGTTCATTTTCTGTTTTGATTCTAACCAAGCAAACAGAACCTGGAGAAATGGAGGCCTAGAAATGGCCTGCAGTGACAGGACGAGGGGCAATGGCTTTAAATTGGAGAAGAACAGATTTAGATTGGATATTAGAAACAAATTCTTTACTCTGAGGGTGGCGGAACACTGGAACAGGTTGCCCAGGGAGGTGGTTGAGGCCCCTTCCCTGGAGATATTCAAGGTAAGGCCCGATGAGACCCTGGGGAGCCTGGTCTAGTTGGGGGTGTTCCTGCGACTGTGGGGAGGTCAGACTAGGTGACTTTTGGAGGTCCCTTCCAGCCTGGATGATCCTATGATTCTATAAATCAGAATTTCCCAGTGGTGTGAAAACTGAGCTTCACTGATGCTCATATATTGAGGCTTGATTTGATGAAAACTTAATGTTTTCTTTCATTTCTGAGGGTTTTCTATCCAAGTGTAGTGAGTCAGTGTCCTTTGACACAACATGATACTGGCTCAGAAGAGGAGCAGATAAATATGAGCAACTCTGCAGGCTTAGAGGAGAAGCAGGCCTGAAGAGATATACCCAGAATCACAAATTAATTGTCTGTACTGGATCAAAATACCAGAATTCAGGTGTTCCTGCTGCTACTTCTCCTCTCAGGCCCCAACACTGAGAGAAATATTTTGGCAGCCATCCATACAGGTAAGCAAAAGAGAAGCAATCGCTGGCCGCTAGCTGCAGAGAGTCACTTGTAAGAGCTTGCCTGGATTTTTTTTTTCCCCTCCTAATTAGGTGATTTGTGACTATATTCTTATCAGTGACCTTGTTAAAGCATCTGTAACCATTCTCATTAGCTTCTGAGTTATCCTTGGGATTTCCCTAATGATATCATGCACTATCAGGCTGTCAGATGTGTTGCACACTAGCACTTACTGGCAATATACTTTCCAGAGATAATATAGTCTATATGGGACTGGTTGGGAGAGGAGAAACAGGCTACATGAAATAGACACGATGATTGATCCTCATAATGTATTTTCTGATACTCTAATTCATCAATAAACCTGAATGGTGACAAGTCAGGGTGTTCCAGTGCCTCCATGGCACTGTCAGAGTAACTGTGCAGGCAAGTGAGAGGGATGGGCTACAGCTGGGAGATGTTTGCTGCACACTACAAGTGCTATTACAGTATAAATTATTTTAAGGCTTCTGTTTTGGTCTACCCATTATTTAGAAGCATCAGCTTTCAACAATTACTGAGGAAAAAAGCCCCAAACTCTAATTTCATTACAGCAAATAGTTGGAAAATGAACCACAGAGTTTCATGAGCCGTGAAGTACTTATTTTGATTCCTTAAAGTGGAACAGAAATTAGAATTCTAAAGGCTATTTGATTGGAAAGAGAAAGACCTGAGGGAAATTTAATCACATATGAGAAAGAAAGCGGTTTTTCCTTGGCTTGATCTCTGCTGTAGTCCTCAGTATTCATGAAAATGATGGGTAACATGCTGCCAGATGTTAAAAGGTCCATTTCATACAAATGCAAAAGATAACATAAGATATAGACAAGGACAATCTCTCTGTGTTTCCCATACACAGCCTTTTCCACTCTTGCAGCCCAAGATGGGATTTAAATTTGCAATGAACTGATCTAGCATAGATCTAAATAGTATCTTGCAGGATTAAGGCCCTCTTACAACAAGCAAAAGCTTTTAGCCTGGGTTTGATGACACTTTAATTTGGTGGCACTGCATCAAGGTGAGCTCATGCTGATGTGCTTATGGAGTACCACAGCAACATACCCTCATCTAGACTGTGTGTTGTGCTTGGCTGTCAAGCTTGTCTTGGATGTGTCCCACCAGCAGTGTGTTACCCTGGTCCTTGACCACCTTCTTCAAGCCTTTATTGTGGCCTCCCCTTGGGAAAGCATGGGGATGCCCTCTCCATGGTGAGAAGCCCACAGGCAGTGACAAGGTGACTGCTGGATGCCAGACACATTGTCTTCTCCTAGGCACCATTATCAAAACGCAAAACTGTTTGACTTGTCACATCACTCAGTATGCAGACAGCGCAATGACCTTTCCGTTAATGACAGCTTTTGCTGTTTGCTTTGAAGTTGATAAAAGGGCTGTTCTCCATGAGTCCTATATTGGCAGTGTTACTCATATACCTAGGCCATTTCCACTCCATTGTGTTTATTGAACACAAATTCTAATTGTATGAATCTTTCCTGGTGCCAAGTAGCAGGTCTTTATGCCATTGGGTAAAGTGGGGAGAGGGGGAGCTCTCCTGTGTCAGGGGACAAGGTTGGAAGGATGGCAAGGCAGCTCAGCCCTGCTTTAATGAAAATGTGCTTGATTACTTAATCTGCTGCCAAGTTGCTCTCAGTCTGGAGCAAAAGCAAGGTCTAACATGGGCACATGTTGCTGAAGAAAGCTCATTTGCAAGCTGAGGACCATAGACGGCGAAGGGGGAAAAAAACCCCTAATTCTCATTTACCTCCTCTTTTTGTCTTTCACTAGGAGCTTGAAACTGGCAAGCACCAGTGGAAACAACACACCACACTTCACCCAGAGCCCTGAAAGTGGATAAAACACAATTGTATGCTTAGGCCTTCTCATTGCTACTATGCAAATTGTTTTCCCTCTTTTGATTTGGATAGCTTCATGTTCAGTTTGTCCCAGGAGAGAGAGCTAAGGCTTGCATTATGAATACATTAGCTGTATCTTTCTCCCTTCTCATGTCAGTTTTGTCTCTTTGTCATCAGGTTCCCCCACCCTTTCCAGAACTGAACTCTAAATATATTTTCATTCAGTGGTCAAAAAAAATTGATTCTGTAAACGCTGAGGCTATTCTCCCTCTGTCTGTAGCTCCTGAACAGATGTGCTCCAAGGGCTGGACTATTTATCAAGCGATACAACCCCATTCTGGGACTGAAGACTGTGGGAAGAATCCCTCTTACCCTGCCTGGCAGAAATGGCTTGCCTTTAGACCTTGCATTCAGACCTCGGAGAGAAAGAAGACAGACTCTGCCAGCTGCTTTTTCCCCAAGGTGAAGCGCAGGGAGCGGGAAGAAAAGCAAATCGCACCAGGCTTGAGCAAACAGGCGCAGGACCACCCCGTGCATCCCAGAGGTATGGTCTGTTCCTTATATATAGTCTGCTTGCCTCAGGGGTTATAGCCAAGCCAGGGTGCAGCCGGCAAGTTTGATGTTGTCAAACTTGTACCTCCAGAGGGAAATGGGGGGGACTAAACATATTGTCAGCCTATGCGCACCAAATGCTAGTTACTAGTGTGTCAACCATGTGATCACAATTCATTCAGCTACCCTATTGCTTTAAGTGGCCAGTATATGAGCTAAGCTCCTTGTGATGCCCGAAGGAACTGTCTGCCTGTTGAGGCTTCATATGCAGAGAAGAAAGGAGGCCCAACAGTGCTCCAGGACACATATTCTGTGTTGTGCTTAAATTGGATTTTGGTTGCTCTGTGTCTTTTACAACGTAGATAAGAAGCGTTTACAGTTGCATGTCTCCTCTGTTAGGGTCCCTATGCTCCTGTCTTCTGTGTGCTGCAGGGAGAGGAGGAGCAGCAGCAACAAAACTGCAGCAGCGCTGAGGAGCACAGCACTGTCAGTGCCAGCAGGCAGAGAGGGGATGACATGCAGAGAGAGCAATTTAGCTCTGCTGAGCCAAGGGCTCACTTCAGCTGAACGGAGACAGATGTAAACTTTGCTTCCCAGTAACTACCTTTACATTATGTGCTTTCATAGCAGCTAAATAAGGGTACCCTGGCAGAACCACTAAAGCTAAGGAGGTTTGTGACTTTCAGAAGGATTCGCGCAGTGTTTTGACTGAAAATATGCCCTTTGGCTAAGATCTTAAAACCACTTGAACACATGAGAGAAGATACATTACCTCCTTTTTTTTTTTTTTTTTTTTTTTAATGTATTGTGGAATTGATAAACAGAGGCACTCACCCAGCCCTGGGGCTAAAATCTGTCATAAAAAGTGCAACATGGCCCTCAGATAAGCGACTCAAAGAACTGTGGTTACCTTACCTGTAAGGTGTTAAGAAGGATTCTCTACATAATTTCAACTGTAAGGCTCATATAGAGATAGTGTAAAATTATGGTGTCAGTGCAATATGGAGTGGAGACAAAAGACCTGGAAAGGAGCATTGATTTAAAGTGAGCAGCCACTGTAGCAGACATGCTTTTTAAAATAGGGTTGCATTTCCTTCAGCAGGTGGAGCAGTAATGAAGCCAGTGGGATTCTGCTTGCTTGATTTGTTCTACACTGTTTATTTGGTGGGAAGGAGCTTATAAGGGAGATGGAACCTACACTATTGTTGTGGTGATTTTTAAAAGTTACTGTTAATTGATAGATTAGCTCAGATACAATTCTGCTTATATGTCCTTCTCTACACAGCTCTTTGGGTAGAGCTGTGTATGCCAACCTACTGAAATTTTATGGGATCTATGATCACATATAGCCCCTCCCAAAGGGCAGACTTTGGCCTTTTATTTAGGAGCATGGTTGAGAGTGTCCCTTGAGAGACAGACCTGAAGGCCACAGGAACCCAGTAAGGCTGGTCATACTTCAAGGAGGAACTCTTAAAAGCACAGGAGAAGGCCATTCCCAGATCCCAAAAAACAAGCAGATGGGGAAGATGACCAGCCTGGCTAAACAGAGAACTTTGGCTGGCCCTCAGGAATAAAAGAAATTTTTATGATCTTTGGAAAAGGAGGTTGGCAATTTATGAGGAATACAGAGAGGAGTCACAGCAATTTGGGGTTTTCTTCAGAGTGTTTACCAGTTTGGTAAAATATCTGGATACGGAGGCTTGGGCCTCCATAAAAAATTAGCCTTCTGACCAGCACAAATCTGGAAACATCCCTTCGGGACATGCAAGTTGTCTGGCTGGTAAAATTTCTATCTTCTGAAGCACAGAGTCCTGTAGACCACCAGCAGTTCTGTCTGGTCCTGCCAGACAGTGAGGCTCATCATCAACAGGAAAGTAAAAGGCAGGTTTGGCAATGCCAGCTCATTGCAGCCTGGTTGTGGCAGCAGTGGTTCTTCTTACAAATTCATTGATAAAGTTATTTGTAAATGAAATTGGGGTCTTAAGCATCAAGAACCCTAAAACTGAAACTGACCTTTGTGTTGGAGATAACTGTACTGGGATGCAACATGACCTAGAAGTCAAATCCGAAATCAGCCTGTCTATAATTGCTAATAGCCTAATCCAGGGCCCAAACAAGATAAATTTTAGATTTTGGTAGGCTTTCCCTAGCCTCCCACATCCAGATCAAACCATTATGGGAAAGAGTGGAATTAGAATATATCCAGGAGTCCATATTTAACAGAGCAAACCAGAAATAATTCGGAGGATGCCAAGCTGTGTGTGCAAGCCACTATTTGTTGGTGAGTCAAAGCAGGTAGTCCTTTCAGCTCAGTATCAAAAAAGTAATGAAAGCTGATTTCTTTGTCAGGTAACAGAAAACTTGGGTGGATATGGGACTGTAGTCTCTGCTACTAGTTTTAGTAGCTATGCCCTCTTTCATTAACAGTATGTAGTGGATAAACATTTTAGGGGTTCACAGAAGAATACTTAATATGCTAATGTTGTTGGTAATAATCTACATAAAAACTTTGTAACAAGTTTGGTGGTTTAGCCTGGCCAAAACAGTTAAGAATCCTCAAATAAGCAGTTTCCTCTCTTCAGGAAAAGAGACCTCTAATATTAGTGCCACAACAAATAGCTCATTGTCAGCACCAGAGATAGAATGAGGAGGGACATCACATTAATAAAATTTCAGTCGAGGGGCAGCTGTGTTCTCTTTTATAGCTATCTTAATTGCAGAGCATGTGCAAGAAGAGGAGAGGAGAGATGGCACAGCAGGAATGGTAGACAGTGTGCAAATCGTGCAGGCAGGAGATAGTAGTTCTTCAAGGCCCGTTGCCTAAAGTCCAGAGGGTTGAGTACCTGCAGGTACTCAGGTAACACCTGGAGGTGATGCTTCCTCTGCATTGCCTACACAGGATAGATTTAGACTGAATTGTGAGGAGTTGTCTCTGAAAGCAAGATCCTCTCTCCCATGTTGCACTGTCTGATTACAACTCAAAACCCTGTACCAAGCATCCACAGCACCTCTTTCTTTAAACAGAAATTGTACTGCATGTTTCAGTGGAAATAAAGATTTTCTTTCTAGAATACTTTTCTGTCATTGGAAACCCAGATAAGGGTGAACACAACCTATCCATGGTCAAATGACGGAATTGGCAAGCGTCCATAGAAGCCAGAATGCACAGAGGAAACTCAAAGCACATAGACTTTGACTTCTGAAGTTTACATACAAAGAGGAAAACTGGTGTTCTTGTGGACTTGAGCTGGAGAGAAAGATGTAGCTGAAGGGAAAAAAAAATCCAACAACATATTTCACTAGGATTAAGTAATGTTGTCCCAAGAGCTCACCCAGTAGAGATATACATGTCATAAAGAACAAAATGTATTTTCCCACTATAAGCACTCACCTTGCAACATCCAATGTAATATATTTACCCCCTATGCAGAAAGAGGAATGTTAAAAGCAATGATAAGCTTCTGTTGAACAGTTGTTGTTCACTCCTCTGGAGGCAGATGAATATCTCCAACCTAGTTTTGTGAATCAGAATCACTCAGGCGTAGTCCTGACTATGTTTGCCTGCATGTCTCAACGCTAATCCAGGCAAGCCTCTGACCTCCTTCAGGTTTATAGAGAGGGGAGGTTCCTAGGGATAAGCTGTAGGGGCTGTAAATGAGTCATGGTTGAACTCCTTAGGGGGAAAGCTTTGCATCCATGCAAAAGTTTTTATAATGATAGGTGTTGGTTTCCTACACAGTACAGGCTTATGTTAAAAATTTACATAGCCAGATGCTGTAAACATAAATCAGTACATGAGTGCTCATTTAAGAAAAAGCAAACTGTTGCAGATATTCCACTGGGAAAGCTCGAGTATATTTTTCAAGATCCCTAAAGCCGAGAAATTTTCATCTGCTTCATTTAAGAGGTAATAGATATTTGTTTTTGCTCTAGGAGGCAGAGGCACTAAATCAGAAGGGAGTTAGGAGGACTCCATCTTTCAGGGCTCAAGGGGATTCTGCAGATGTTGCACACAATGAACTCAAATTCAGCACTTTGTAGCATTGTTTTCTGTTGTTTTCCGATTGTACTCTGCCTTGATTGAGACGTAGCTACCTTTGCAAATAGCATCTTGGGTTCTGTGCCAGGGAATGGTAATGATAATGACAGGTCTCATTGCGAAGACACAATAAGGTTAATCAAAAAGCAGATGATGAGATCCTAAACTCTTTTTAAGCTGAGTTGTATAAATAGTGGCATAAGGGTACTGAATGGTTGTTTTGTATTATGGTTATTAGTGACAATGAAGGTCAGTGAGGATAAATAAGCTGATATTCTCCATACAGTGTATCATAGAGATTGCTATGGTGTTAGAGCAATGCAATGCAATGCAAAGTCCTACCTCTTTCCTTTCACCACTTTGTTAAATTGAGCTTCAGCTGTTGAAAATATTAAATCAAATCAGTTGATGTTATATTGAGCATAGATGGCAAGCTGTTTCCAGAGGAGGGGGATATTATCTGACGAAATACTTCTTGAAAATACACTAAGTAGAGGCCAATGGCTGCTCTGCACTAGACACAGCCAGTTCCTCTCTGCCATCTCTGCAATGGACCCACTGAAGGATATGGCTGAGCACATCACCCATGAGTGGGCACAGCAGGAGCAGCACAACTCTGCACTGCTTTGGATGGGACAGAGAGAAGTTGGGCATGAAGGAGTGAAGTTGAGCCTAGGAAAACAGTGGGGGTGAGTGTTGGGAGAAAGAATTGTTTTCATTTTGTTTTTCATTACCCAAATCTATTTAAATTGGCAATAAATTAACTAACCCCAAGTTGAGTATATTTTGCCTGTGATGGTAGCTGGTAAGTGATCTTCTTGTCTTTATCTTAACCCACAAGCTTTTTCATCCTATTTTCTCCCCTTGCCTCTGTTCCACAGGGAAAGTGAGAGAGCAGCCTGGTGGGCATCTGGCTGCTGGCCGAGGTTAACAGAAGTGATATCTAAGAAGCTATTTTACTGGGTTCTTTCTCATTCCAGTCTTATATCTGACACTGGTTGTCTCCCTAAACTTTTTGTCTCACTGCCAATTTTTCAGCACTGCTGCCTCTGAGCTAGGAGGAGTCAGATATTCCAGAACTGTATGTGGAGGGGGAATAATCTGGCCTGCCGGTGACAAGGGTGGGATTTAAGAAGGACCTGGGGAAAGCCAATATGTGGAACATAATGGGCCAGAAAGAAAATGATACAACACATATATCAGCTAGGGAAGAGGCATTATGTGTGGTAGGTACAAAATCAAGTGCCTGCTATCAGCTGGCTTCAGGTCCATGTTCCTGTTTACTGGCAGTGTAGTGGATGTTCAGTCAAGCCATATTGATGCAGTACCATATTTTGTGTCTAAATACTTATTATAATAGGTAATTCAATATGTGTTTTTAAAAAAACCTATGAGAAGGATGATAATTTTGATCTAGATGCTTTTCAGCTTTGTATTACTATCAAAAATAATTGGTGTCATGAAAAAATTACTTTTACAATTCAACACTTTTTCTTTTTTTAAAGAGACCTATCTAGTTTTTATGTATGCTATTCCTGGTTTCATTTATTCCAAATGACAATGGGTTTGCATATTCCTGCTATTTTTATTTATTGTTTTTAAAGGTTTGCATTTTTAGTAATAGCTTTCTGTTAGATATCATGTTTCTGTGTGCTAGTTTTTCAAGTGCATTTGCCAATACAGCATTTATCAATATAGCAAATCAAGACATACTCTGAGATAATTCAGTAAATGACAGCCCCATTTTCCTGAGAGGATCTTTTTGGAAAGAGTCTATTGCTGGAGATTTGGAAATAGGTTTTCATGAGTAAGCTGTTAGCTGCTTTGCACCTCCTGTCATTTATTTGCTTTGAAAAACATTACAGACTTCCTGCTTTAAAGAAAACTAGGAACTGACTTCTGTGGCCAGTGAGATTATTGTGAAAGGCTGTGGTTGAGCAGATAGTTGCTCTTCAAGGGAAAATTGCTTGCCAGAAGCAGCGACTGGTCATCATTATCATGTATTTTTATGGCGTATTTTTAAGAAGACTTTCATCAGAAATGAATGACTGTATCAGGCAAATTTTTGACATGTTGAGGGCAATAACAATATGTACTCATTCAGGTAGCAAAGAGGGAGTAGGACAAAGTTTGGATCAATATTCACCTCAAGGGATGATTAAGTTTGTGATTAGACAGAGAGGGAAGTTTATACATTGAGTATCTATCTACTAAATCCAAAAAGGGGTGAGACATATTTGTCAGTGTGTGAGCACCAAGGTGATTTCCTCTCTTCTTTTGCTTCTGAGCATGAAAAAAATGTGATTAAATTTAGTGACAAATAAATTACAAAGCTGACCAGATGGCTAGGCTAGGCAGATAACTAAGTGAATTGAGTTCAGTGTTGTATCCTACCAAGTTCACTTGGCAGGTACTATAAAAATACCTCCTTTTACTAATAACCTGGCACTGTGCAGTGCTTCCACCTCTGACTGAATTGTAAACATTTTCTTGTCTGCCTACATCTGTGGATCTACTGAACATTCACTGAAGCAGAGGGTGTCCCACCCAGTGCAGAGTCTTTACCTTTCCTGTTTAGGAATACTTCATTTAGCATTAGACATCCGTGCCTTATAGTTGAGAGTCTCTGCCATGGAGTCTACAGAAGTGTAGTGTGGAATGTGTGCTGGTATTTTTCACAGGTAAAATCACAGACAGGAGAATTTCTGTTAATTAACCACGCTGCCTTCTTTCCTACCATCTACAAATGCAAGCATCTGAATCACTCAGTATACTCATTTGAGAAAAAAAATCAAAGCAAACAAAAATGGGGAGGGGAGCAGGAGTAAATTAAAATGTGCTTTTGAGGTGACTCAAAGCCGTGATGAAGTTGATGGGCCAAAGTAACTTGGTGTGGGAAGTTCTTAGAATACGCTTCATAGATGTGAATTCTAGTCATTGCATGAGGTGGAACATATTTGGCAAAATGCTTTTGTTATTTCTTTTCAAAACTGCTATATTACAAATAATCATGTCATCTTAATTCCTATTCGTATTTTGGCAATGATTATTTGGGAATAATAATTTATTAAATACTTTTATTTACTTACTTTCTCTGAGAATCATCTAGCAGACAGAATTCTGTCAGCATTGTCCTATGATCTTTCCTCAGAGGTTAAAGATGGACCGAAAGACTTTCTGAGGTTCCTACAAACATGGCAATACTGTGACAGGATCATAATTATTTTATATATATATAAAATATATATAATAATAGTCACACAAGATCTATTCACAGGTATAAAACATGAATTCCCTTTCAGTCAAAATGCCTGAACAATCAAGGGTAGAATTTGGTATTTCACCATGCTGAGATGCCAGGCCCTACTTTTAGATCTAATGAGGAGTCCAGCAGTTTTGCACAGATTCAGGGAGGCTGAGATTTCAGATCTGTGTTGAGATGATACCTCTGTGTCAGCCAAGTCACCATGCTGGGCTGGAAGTGCCTCCTCAGCCTGTGGCAAACAACAGAAAAGCTTATTATATCATCATACCTTAACTGTGAATCTGAGCCCTCCATCTCTCTTCAAAATGGCCCGTGGGTTCCTATGTTGTTTTGGAACTTCTAATGATTTCACTCAGTGTGCTGTTAAATCAAGAAAGACATGGAGGCTTAAAAGCTACCAACCCTTCAGGTATCTTATGTCACCTTCCAACAGTCTTGAAAACCTTAAAAACACAAAAAGGATGCCAGAATGACCACTTTAAATAAACAAGTGTTAATGCTGCTCACTAAAAGTAATTTCCGTCTCAAGAAATACAAAGTAGGTGTTCACTTCATAGATGAGTTTTTTAAATGAGGCTCTTCATGTCATTCCAGGAATCTAAGACTCAATTTTCTCTTCCTCATTCAAGGTCTAATCAAGGCCTGCAGAGACAGCATTGTGTTATTTGTGTTTGCAGAGATGTAAATGCACCTTCCTTCACTAATGGACTAGAAGGTTTTATAGTGTTTTCTCTAAATTTACTATCAGTGGTTATAATGAAGTTAGAACAACAACAGATTAAAGAACCATGGACTTTCCCAAAGTATAAGCAGAGAACTCACATTGCCTTTGAAGAGGCAACATCTGTTGCAACTTGTAGAAACACTAGGACTAAATATAAAGGTGAAGCAAGAAGGTTTTTTATTCTGCGTGGCTCAAAGTAGGAGATATTTCTAATTTAATTTTAAACTTCTGGAAGTGAGGGTCTGGTTCAAACAAATTCCCTGGTTTTCTCCTGCAGTTAGTGAAGAATGGTGGGTAGTTTCAGACAATGATTCTTCCCCTTCAGCTTAAGCAGCTGAGAGTGCCTGTGCTTGTGGAGCATAGATAGGCTACATGGAATATAGGAATCAGGGAAGTTACTTAAATTTAGGTAATTATTTTTCAGAGATCTGTAAGTCGAAGTGGGATATGAAAATCCCAAATTCCAAATGAATTTCAAGATTCATTTTCCACTTCAAAATGAAGGGCTTCTGAAATAAAATTACTGGAGACAAATATGCTTTGGGGTAACACAGAAAGCATTGCTTACTGCAGTTAGAAATTAATTATAGAAAGACAGACAGAAAAAGTTCCAAAGGAGGTGTGCATAGTGCAGACTACAAGGCTCAACCCCATTCTTCACATAGACAACCTACGTCATTTTAGCTACTACAAACTACCTGAAATCTTGGTTGTTCCCAAAGAAGTGTAGGAGTCTCCTGTGAGGTTTGAGACATGTCCTGGTAGTCCTGTCCCTAATAGATGGATAGTCTTGTCCCTATCCAAGGGGGTCAGTAACATCTCAAAAGACAATAGAAACCCACTTTTAAATAATTTAATTCCCTCCACAGGATGCTTTTATTAGCAAAGTACCACTTCTTCAATAGCCTCACTTCTGGGATTCTGGGATTCTTTGCAGACATGGAATAGGAGTGTTTGCAACATAGACTCAGATGAGGCTTAGAAATCACAGAAAATGGAGTATTTTGAAAGCTTCTATTATTCCAGCTCTTTAAGTAAGCTGCAAGCTTTTTCTTTCTTTCTTTCTTTTTTTTTTTTTTTTTTTTTTTTTTTTCTGTTTTGTAATAGACAGAATGTTTCTCTTTGGTTTATGTGTCAATAGTAGATTTCTCCACAATAGTGTTTGAAATCCAGATATAGCTGCTGTTTCTATTCATGTCTAGGAAGGGATTTAAGCTGAAAAGTGGAACTATGCATAAATGTCTCTCATCATCTGTCAGAAAATGCCATCTTGCAGCAGGATACTGAAAATGGAATACAGCGAATGGGAAAACAATGCCCCCACCAGCTTTCTTAATACCATGTCCCTTCTTCTTAATCAGTGACAGGCAATCTTTAAGACATTTTTGACACCTGCAAAAGCATAAAAGAAGCAACAAGTGGTATTTTCCTTTGAAGAAGGTGAAAAGTGGACCTATCTTCCTCTCCCATGTGTGATGAAAAAAAAAAAGTTATGTTTTCTCTTCTCACATTACACTTCTTGTAGCTTGTCTTTTCCCAGGCCAAACTATCTTAGATTATTTCAAATAAGTTCACCTTGAGTCAGTAGGGAACTGACAGAAGAATAAAGGGAAAATGAAAATTGTTAGAGAGCTAAAAAGCTGAGAAAGAAGCAGCTTTGGAAGTTCGTTGTGTGCTTGAAGGCACTTTGGATGTATCAGTACTCAGATATATACCCCCCATTCCTGATCTACTGAAATGAGAGGTCAGCAGCAGAAGCAAACAAGAAACTTCAGAGAGATTTGCTATCAAAAGCATGAGCATTGGAAAAAAATGTCACTAGGACACTCGTGGAAAGAATCAAAACAAAACAAGACCCACTGCTTAAAACATTTATCACAAAGAGCAGTGCCAGACAGGCTTGGTTTATAAAGATCAACTCAAACTTAGAAAAGTTCTTGAAATGTGAATGACATACTAGGTGGCATCTACTGGTCCATCATCTATGCCAGTACGAGCTATGTGACTTTTCTTCCCTTTTTGCATGTGCTGCTTCTCCAGAGTCTCCACCTGCCTTCATCCTGCATGTCTTGCACAACCACCAGAGATGGAGACACACATGGTCTGTGTCAGTGCAGGGGCATCTGTGGCCCCCTTGATCATTTGTAGTAAGTGATGTTAGCAAAACCAGTGAACACCACAGTTGCCTGTGAGGCACAGTTGCACAGTGAGAAGCAAACTGCAACCAGTTCTCCTGCCCTGCAGGTGAGGTCATCTGGGTAAGCAGCAAATTGTTGCAGTTCCTGGTACCAGTCACTTGGGAGCATAAATACACATACTATACAGGGAGATGTGATAAATCAGCTGGGTTGCAGGTGATTGCAGTGTCTGTTAGCTGGATACCTTGAGCATAGGACGGAAGATGAATTTTGTGTTCTTGCAAGGAGCAAACCAAACCACAGATCTACTCGCCCCAGAGGTAGGGAGGATCTGGAATCTAGACTCAGATCAATGCTCAATGACTTGCCAGTTTCCAACCACTTGCCAATATCTTCTCACTGTTTCTTTTCCTTTTGTTTTCATTTAAAAGTGTGTCAAAGCTCTGAAGGAGCTTGTTGCTCTGCTACGATTGCCAGCTGCTCAAGTATTTACGGCACAAAAGCAGTTTTGGTGCTTGGATAGGAAAATATTGTTAGCTGTATTGGATACCAGCAGATGGCAATTTTCCTCTTTCTGTCATCACATAACACATTTTCAATGTGATGTTTTAGCCAAAAAATGAAACAGACCATGTGCTTTAAGCAACTTAGGTTTGCTTTGACCAAATTTGACTCTCTCTCCCTTATCCTTTGTTCCAACAGTTCAGTTCCCCAGGAACTGGACGTGTCTTCAGCCCCCAGCAAGCACACGTTATCTGGTGACACTATCCTAGAATCATACAGGTAGGAAAAGACCCTTAGGATCATCGAGTCCAACTATTAACAAAAGTTCAACCATCAACTCTTCAAAGTTTTCCCCTACACCACATCACCCAGCACCACATCTAAACAACTCTTAAACATATTCAGGGATGGTGACTCGACCACCACCCTGGGCAGCCTATTCCAGTGTCCGACCATTCTTTCTGTGAAAAATTCTTTCCTAATGTTCAGCCTAAACCTACCCTGTTTCAGCTTGAAGCCATTCTGTGTAGTTCTATAGCTAGTTACCTGTGAGAAGAGACCGGCTCCAATCTCTCTACAATGTCAAGTAGTTGTAGACAGTGATGAGGTCACCCCCCAGGCTCCTCTTCCCCAGACTAAATGATTCCAGTTTCCTCAATTGCTCTTCATAAGGTTTATTCTCCAGGCCCTTCACCAGCTTCATTGCTCTCCTCTGCACTCCTTCCAGCACCTCAGTATCTCTCTTGTGTTGAGGTGTCCAGAACTGAATGTAATACTCAAGGTGTGGTTTCACCAGTGCTGAGTATAGGGTGACAATCACCTCCCTACTTCTGCTAGTCACACTGTTTCTTATAGAAGCCAGGATGCCATTGGTTTTCTTGGCTATCTGGGTACACTGCTGGCTCATGTTCAGCCACTTGTCAACCAGAACCCCCAAGTCCTTTTCTGCCAGGCAGTGACAGCCACCTGGCAAGACCATCATCACGTGTAGGTACCCTATGAATGTGCGCTGGTTCTCTATGCTTGTTTCTGTTTCTCTTCCACTTTGGTAAAAAAAAAAAAAAAAAAAAAAAAGTCTTCTTGCAATGTTTATTCCTTCTGTGAGATGCATTGTTTGCATATTCTTTGCTGAGTCAGAAAATGGCAATATGTAAGGCAATTGTACACAGCAGGCAGTGGGAAAGGCCATGATACTTGACAAATAAAGAACTTTGAGTAGAAAGTGAGGGGTTGTCATCCTCTCTGTGCTGAGGACAAAACCTATTGTTGCATGACCACATAGTTTTATTCCCATGATGCTCCATCTGGGGCAGAAAGCAGATAGTACCTGTTTAATGAGCACCCAATTTTTGTTGTTCTTTTATTGTTTAAGGGGTTATTTACCAAATACTGTATGTGCTCAGTTCTAAAAAATTAGTTATTCTTTTCTTTGTGGGCATTTGTGACATCTATGACTACTGTTTGACAAACACTATTGTTGCCGTGTTCCTTCCAGTCAGAGGGACCATCTTCATGTGGCAGAGAGAGATGGAAGTTGAACTCTGCATGAATACTGGTATCCTGCTTACTGGTGCCGTCACCTCTCTCTGCATGGGGTCCTTGGGCAGCAAGAACAAGGCTGCCTTCCAGCCTCCTCTCCTGCACCTGCACAAGCTGAGCATCAGGGACTCTGGCTCAACACCTTGGTAGTAGTGACTCCACAGTTCATGGCCATTGCAGAAGAGCTTGGCTTGCAACCTTCTTCAGTAGAAACAGAGAGAGAAACCAGCTCATGAGGACTTTATTCAGCAACCTTGGCCATGAGAAGGACTAGGACAGAGGGGACCACTCTCCCCCTGCTCACTTTGCTGCTTTCCCACATACTGTTTTTTTACCAGAAGTAAAAAGCTGTATTTTTAAAGCAGCAGCTCCACAGACTTGTCCATCCCAGGTGGGAAATAAGACCATAGTTCTTTGAAAAAAAGCACAGCTGATGTGATAGAGGCAATCGCCATGAGGTGATTATTGCTATGAAGCAGAGAAGTGGAAAAAAATTTAATTTCTTTGTTGATTTCCGTGTTCGCACAGTTAAGATTTGGTGTTTCATGTTGAAACTTGTTTTGTTAATGTGCAAGATGCATTTTAGTTCAGAATACAGATTATTTTTACCCTTTTATTTGTTGTCTAATTCTAGGTGATATATTATACTGTGTCTTAGGTTTTTAAAATATGAATGGAAAAATGCAAGGCCCTTTCTCTTCCCCTTCACCACTGCTCAGGGATAAACACAAGGTCCTGCTCACATGACAAATTCATGGGCTACAGCGCTGGGCCTTAAACACAATGCCTTTGCTCTAATTTAGTACCTGAAATCAAGGAAATACCTTTCTAGGAAGGTGTCATTAGGGTTATTACAGCTTTTCACATGAGTAATCTTGCACTAGGTCAGCAATAGGGTAGGATGCTCAGCAGAGGGGCAGCACCTGATTGTGAAGCTTGTTGTGCAGGACCAACTCATGGTGGTCACAGAGCCAAATCCCTGCTGACTGGGAGCTATGAGACCTGAAGTGTGGTCTAGTTGGTAAATCACTCCAAAACGTCATTATCTGTTATTTTCCCCCTTTTTGTTCATTCAAGGCATATCATTTTCTCCCTCATTTAAAGCAGACTAGTATAAAGAAAACCATTTTGTAAGCATTTTGTCATGTCAGACTTCGGCATTGCCTTAAATTTTGTATTCTTTCACAGCTAGATAAAATCAAACACTTCATTTTATGTCAAGTAGTTCTAGTATTTTTTGACATGATTGGTATGACTCAAAAACAATATTTTGTTTGTTTAAAGTGGATTTTTTTTTCCATGAAAAATGTTTTAACTTTTTTTTTTCTGTTTTACCCGACGCTATGTATTCTTTTCCAGTCACCCTGACAACAGCAAGGCTAAACGCTCAGCATCAAAAGCTGCTTCTTTCAGAAGGCACTATGAAAAGTCCCCTCAGCTAGCTGGAGTGATTACTGCCAGGCTGATTATTGCCTGATGGCCAGATTGTTCTATGTGTAAAAAGAGAGTACAAGTATTCTTCTATGGGCATTCTCCTTAATGAGTCAGTTGTCATTGATGATGTCGTGTTAGCATTGCAGGGATCTGACTTCTCCAATTTTCTGCTTTGAAATATTTGGGGTTTTCTGAGGTTTTAGCTAGATTAACATTTTTTCACTTTCCAATGTGCACTCTCTAACCATCCCTTTAAGTTTTCCTTAATCCATATGCTGTGGGTACATATGCTAATTTAAAGCAGGAAAACTGTTGTTGACAATCCATGTTATATTTCCTATATGTAATAAATGTTAGTCCAGACCTATGGACAAAGCTGCTTGAGGTACCATTAGATCTTGTCTTTTAATCTGTGCCAGACCATCCACTCATATTTGAGTAAAATAGAAATTAAACAGTTGGACTTCTGTAAGAGAAACCAGCTACTGAAATGGTAAATATTAATTATCACTATATTGCTATTTTATGTCTACGTATGGTTAAAGTAACAAAGCTTTAAACAAGGCTCTCAGAATGTTAAGCATGACACAATACCAGCAAGATATACAGGACTTCTGTAAGCCTCCTTGCTGCATCTGACAAGCAATAGGAGAAAAAGTGAGCCATAGAGAAATCATTTCTTATATAATTTTGTATATTTATTTAACCCAGCTGTTTATTGTAACAAACAATAGATGCTATCAATGTGTAGGAATGCAGCCAAACGTGCGTTTAATTACAAAAGCAGAAGAGCTTGCCTGTCCTAACTAGGGAACATTATAAACATTTATATGAGATCAAATCTTGGGTTTTGAGCATCTGTTTTACATTGTTAGTATATGTATGCAAACACACACCCTACTCTATTGCGTTTCCAGCCTTGCTGTAAGGGAGCTGTATTATTCACCAGAATAATATGGGTGTTTCAAGAGAAAGACAACTTCTGTAGAAAGCTAAGGCCCATCGGATTTCCAGGGATTTGGGTGTGCACCTCCCTAGTCTTGTCTCCAAAGCATCAACCTGCGTTTCCTTGGTATCAGGAGTGCCAGGCTACGAGTCAGTTGCGTGGTGTGCATGTAGACCCTGCCCTGCTGAGATGGAGATGAACCCTGGCATGCCACAAAGCGTGGAGCCATGACGCTCCTGAGACCCCAACCCTTTCCTGGACATGGGATGCCATTTTTGGGTTGTGTGCAGGACCTCTGATGGCTGGTGCAGGACCAGCCACCGAGGCACCCTGTGATGCAGGTAGGAAAGAGGTGCCAGGAGGGTAGCAATTAGGCTGTGTGAAGCTGTGTACCATCGTCTAAGTAGGTCATCCAGGGATACTAGAGCCTCCTGAGGGCCTGGCTGCCCTTCTACCACAGCTCTGCTCTGTATTCAGGGCCACATCCTATTTAGCGATAGCATCTGGGGAGGGACTGCCATCTCCTCTGGCCTCCCCAGGCGGCTGATGTAGTTTTGGCAGTCAAGGAGCAGTGGCTGACTCACTGTGATGCCGGGAGCATCAGGGAAAATGTGCCAGGGGCACCTCAGGGTGATGGATTTTGGTCCCAGCAACGTCTCTCTGTACCTCGGACAATGAACCTCAGTAGCATGTCCCAGCCAGCTGGGGTGGTTTTATTACTGATACTTTTATTTTTAGAGTTTGGTCTATGATAAAGTACCAAGTCCTAACCCCCACAAACAATACATGATTAATGTGCCAAGCAGGGCAGACTGCTATAAAATTACAGATTGCATTTTCAGTTTGAAGATCCTAATTTAGTGAGTGAAGTACCAGCTACTGAGATCCCTGGTAGTCCCACCTGGACTGAGGTAGGGTAAGGAGAGAGGAGACAAACTCCTGAGGAAGAAAATAAAAAATTAGGGACTTTGAGAAGAATTAAGAAAAATACAGAAAAAAAAAAAAAAGGAAGGAAAGGAGGTTTTTATGGGGTAACACTCTTGCATACCGACATTTTCTGTGATTGTCTTAAGGATCCTGATGGGGCTGCTGTCATAGCTATTCACAAAATTTTTTACATATACTATAACAGAGTTCTGATGAAGCATTAAGTTTCTTTTCTATTTCAAAAACAAGCATTTTCATTAGACCTTTCCTTGGTGTTTCAATCTCTTAAACAAAACACTGTTAATTTATTACAGCTTCACACAAGCAGTTTCCTCTGTGTTTCTCGCTCATTTTGGTAGAAGCATGTGCATTACAGCACAACCTTGGTATAGGCCTCTCTTGTGTTGGGAAATGGGGTTAGGTGCATTTCTCAGGGGTTCTGGAGCACAAATGTCTCAGAGGGGAGCAATTCAAATTATTTTATAATGATTTTAAGAGCTGAGCAACAGAACAAGAACAGAACTTAACCCCAAACCTCACTGGGAAAAAAGGCAGTGAAAAGCCATATAAAGTGACTTTCTGATCCCACAAAGAAAATGCTACATGTACTATGCATTCCCCAAGCAGCAAAATGTGAGTGTTTGACAGCTTTCTGTTGTGATTTTAGTTCAGTTCTTCAGCTTTGTCTCATAATGGTGAGGATATCTTAATTTGTTTATTTAAATACCCACTGAAACATGTACTGAGCAACAAATAAGTATACTCATATTCATGTTCCATTTTATCAATTCTCTTTTTTCCTGTGAAAACTATAAACAAAAGCTGACACAGCATTAATAAGCTACTGTCAGTGTAATTAATATGAAGAAGAGAGTCATTCCCCAAAGGAATACCTAATCCTTTTCAATTCTGTTTATCACAGCAGGATACTAGTAAACAAATCTGTGTTTATTTTGCTCTTTGTAGCCTGGGCACAGTTACTTCCAAAACAGGGCTCACTCTAGCAAAGGCTTGCTGCCATAGCTACCAGCCTAGCTATACATACAGCAAGAACTGTGTCCTCTTCTCATTTACCTCTGTAGGGGGAAGCTAATTGGTGTGGCCATAAAGGAGCTAAATTTCAGTATCTTGCATGACTGAAAGAATAAACATTGTTTTAACGTGGGAGATCATTTTAAGAAATGAGAATGATATCAAGATACTTCATGATATTATTAGTAGTAGCATATAGATTTGACACATGGAAATGCCTAACCTTAGTATTCAGTTTGCTTATACCTCCACCTCCCTGTCCTGGTGTAGGTCACTGCTTTTTGTACAGTTAAATAACAACTCTGCAGCTGGGAAAGTTTGGGTTTGTTTTTGGTTTTTTTTTACAATATTCTGGGGACTTTCACACTGATGCAAGAATTCTGGAGTCAGTACCACAACCTATTCAAAACCCAGCTTTTGCTTCAGTGGAGATAAGCAAGCTTAAGCAGCAAGGCTGGGAGGAGCCCTTCAGGCACCCTGTGGGTGCAAGGGTGGGTAATCAGTGCTCATAAATTTTGGTTCTCTGCTGCAGCCTCTGCTTGCAACCTCTGAAACAGCTGTGCCTATCATATCCCTCGATTCAAGGGGTTAAGGATGAAAGAATTTAATAGAAAATGAATGGTGTCTATCTGGACATGGAATAATGGTGTTATTTATAAAGACTGAAGCAGACACAGAAAGTTTAACAGCAATATAATAAAGGAAAATTTCAATGCAGGCTGCTATCTGGACATGGAATAATGGTGTTATTTATAAAGACTGAAGCAGACACAGAAAGTTTAACAGCAATATAATAAAGGAAAATTTCAATGCAGGCTGCTATCTGGACATGGAATAATGGTGTTATTTATAAAGACTGAAGCAGACACAGAAAGTTTAACAGCAATATAATAAAGGAAAATTTCAATGCAGGCTGCTATCTGGACATGGAATAATGGTGTTATTTATAAAGACTGAAGCAGACACAGAAAGTTTAACAGCAATATAATAAAGGAAAATTTCAATGCAGGCTGCTTAGGTTTGGGGTTTTTTTAATATCGAAAAGTCATTTTTATCAAAAAAATTGATCTGTCTGCCAGTCCCTCTAGAGATATTCAAAATGCAATTGTAAATATATCACATTGAGATAGCGCCTGGTATTTCCAAAAAGCAATGCAGGGCACAGAGCCAGTGTGTTGCAGGGTTTCTGCAAGGATGCAGTGCCTGTAAGTAATGGATGTTGATGGCCAAAGCTTTTGAAGTGCTGGTCTACCCAGCAAAGAATCATTCTCAGCTTGACTTCAGAAGTAACAGTTTCACCCCAAGTAATTTCATACGTCAAAATCGTCAGGCCAATCTGCTTGAAAAGAATATGGTCTTCATCCAGGTCTTTCATTAAGGCTTTGCTGTGCTAATATTACTGATACCAAAATTCTACTCACTAATTACCAACACTACACCATGTCACTTTGCAGAAGCCTGAAAGTAACAGTGATTTGATGGTTACTCACAGGCTTGATTCTGCATCTGCTGAACCCATCAGGAATCACTAACTCCCCTGGCAGTACTGGTACCGTGCAAGGAAAACAAGTGCCGGTGGCCCCATGAGCAGCATCTCTTCTCATTACTGCACACTGCAATCTCAGTTTACTTTGTGAATATCAATCTACCAGGAAAACAGTCAAAAGCTGGAAGACTACAAAACAGTTTGTGTCAGATGACTAAATTTTTATCTTACCAGCCTGTCACACGCTGTCCAAGTATATTTCTAACATTTATTCCACCCATTGTCCCAAACATGATACATTAAGGTTAACGATTCTTCTGTCTGCATGCATCAGTTATTCTAAGCTGCATTAGTTCAACTCCAGTTTATTTAAGGACTTATCATTAATTAAATATAGCTCGTACTGAGATTTGTAAATGTAAAGTGCTATCAAAAAACCATCAATAATTGTCAGATCCTTGTGAAAATTGTAGAAGTACATGCATATTTGCCCCCATCTGCCATCCTTGGGGGAATGCAATTTCTCCATCAAATTTTAGCTGGAGAGAAATGGAAGTGAGTCCTCTAGAGCAATTCTTTTCAGACACCCTCATTCAGTGCAAGGTGCTTGTTGCATTACATAACCCGCTTGTCTGTCATGCCCCATTTCTGTGCATGTGTTCAGCATTAATGCACATGATCTTGGGATCTTGTGATTTCTCCTCAACTTTCTGGAAATCCAAGTGCTCTTCATCACGGGCTCTATGTTTTCTGTGCTGTAATTGTGCCTTCAGATGTGATTTTGCCAGATCTTGTGCATGAAGGGACAATGTTTGACAATTTTCCCGCTCCTCCCCCAGACCATCTGCAAAAATGTGGACAGCCCAAATATCACAGCACACTTGCAGTGATCTGCCTGCTAGAGAAATGAAACCAAAGGTAACTGAGAGAGAGCAGTGGAGAGAAGACCAAACTGAGAGCTTATTCTTAGACCATTTCCAAACTTCAGGCCCAAAGTTTGCTGTTGAGGATTTGCTGACATGAGATATACAGACCGTTGGCTTTAATGATATTTGTGGAGGAGTACAGCATTGTATTCCAAAGCCATTATGATTTTTGTGGAGATCTCGTCTCGGGAGATATTATTGCAAGGTTGAATGAGTCAGAGTTTGGCAAGTCAGAGCTGCAGAGCCCCACAAGTGACTTTGGTAGAAGGTATGTAGATTTTGTAATTTCCTTTCAAACAATGCAACGCTTCAGAAAAGTTTTAGCTCTTGCAAGTATATTAACAAGAATACTTCATCTGGGAATCCTTTAATCTTGCTGTGGCTGGCAGGACACATCCCATTTTCACTCCTTTTCCTGGCCATGTTACCCACTGGAGTAGGGTGTCCTTCAAGGAGGCTAACTCCAGGGAAGACATTTCCACATAGAAAGCCTTGATGGGAAACAAGTTTTCAAAGGAATAACAGCACCAAGAACTAGGAAAAAAAGGTGTTCTCATGTTTGTTTTTTTTCTCCTCCTTTCCCATCATATGTAGACAATTTTTTCTGACAGCTGATGGGTGGATGAGAGTGTCAGTTTCCTCTCCACTTGAGGAGAGTTTGGTGGAGTTCTGCTTTACCACTTTTGCACATTTTTAGTACTTGTGTATGCTCCAAAAAAAAGCCCAAGAGATTCCATTTTCAAGTAAGTAAAATTTTGCCATTCTTTGCTGTGTATACCATAAAGGGTAAAATTTCTTTGATTACATCTTCTGCACTACTTCAGCTTGAACAAGAACTTTTAATTTGTTGTTCAACTTGTGAATTAATATCTTCTTTGTTTATAGACATTTTATTCCTTAATTAATTTGATAAAAGTGATAGACTGATAAATCTAGGCATCCTGATACTATTAAAAAGAAGGCAAATAGTTAATTTGAGTAGCCCATTACAAATCCATTCTTAATAAGCAGATTATTATTATTAGTGGACCTTTTACTGCTTTATGTATGTGTGAATTCTGTTGTCACACTGCTGAAATAGTACAACTATTCAGCACAACAAATAAACCTTTAATGAAAGTTTAAAGCTCCATGGATCTTGTGAAACGTTCTCCAAATGCATTTGGCTTTATATTGTTGCAGGTAAAACCTATACCTGAAGAGGAAAACATGATGAGACAACAGAGAAATACTGTTTCTGCCACTGGGAAAGTGTTTAAGCTACAAAGATGGTAAGTGAAATAGATTTGACAGAAAGGAAAAGCTCTAGCATCAAAGAAAGAAGAAATATATTGTAAACAGTTTCCTGAGGATACTAAAATGTAATAATCAAGTTTTAATATGGTCTATGTGTACATTTTTCATCTTTTTTATTACTGTTTGGGTTATGATTTAGCTTTCAGGCCATTGCCCTCCAAAATCTAGACAAATAGCTTCACAGTATATTTTTATAATAAATATGACTGGGAAAAGTCTTCAGTGAACAAGTTAAATTAAAAATATTCTTCAGTGGATGATATTTGTTTTGGCTGTTGTTACTCATTGTTTCTCAAAGCCCCAAGGAATTTATTAACGCTTTTTCAGCTAGTACATTTTACCTTTTCAGCAGTTCATTTCTTTGTGCTGTAGGTACATGCATCTGTGGGAGTATACAGAGAATAAATATTATGTACCAAAATTTTTTAAAAAGAGAGAGGAAAAAAAAAGGAATTAATTGATCCAAATGCTAAACAGAAATGGAAAATTAATCCCACCCTTTCTAAATACATGCTGTGGAACCTAAATACATTTACAGCTAAGGGTGTTATTTATCTTTATTTTTTTCTTTCCCACCACTACGCCCTCATATAACACATCTTCTCTTCATGGGACCTATTTACAGAAATCTTTTCAAGCCTTCTCATTTGGCTTTGATCCATGTATTTTCTTGGTGAATACCATTGAGTCTTCTTCACCTGATCTCCGTACTCTGCCACACTCTTGCCTGCTACACAGGCCATCTGTACTCAGCTCCTGTCTACCTCCTGATGCTCCCATCCAGCAGCAATGTTTCTCTCATCTCTATGCCATTGTTTCTACCCTGGACTTTCATCCCTCCAGATCATGTCTCCCTCTTTCTTGCCAAAATCTTTCTTCTCCCCACTTTCCAGTGGCTCCTGATCTTCTTGCCCCACCAGTTTCAGCTTCTCCTCCCACCCTTGTTGCTAGGTAGGTCAGCCAGTCCGGCAGTTGCTGTGTCTTGCTTGACTTCTGCAAGTCCAGTCTTTGTCCTGTTCCCACTTAAATCAGAACTTGCCTTCGCCAAGGGCACCTAGGATACTCTTGGAGCTGGGAGCTTGCCTGGAGCAGGCACATGGGAAATAATGGAAAGTAAGGTTTTATAAAGCAACTTGTGGAACTTTCGTAAGAACATAGATCGGTACTTTTATATTTATAGTTTAATTTCTGTATTTTTTTACCATGATTTTTGGATTAGCTATTTGCTGCTTGGAGTAGCATAACACAACTGTATGTGTGCCCTCTGGTTCAAACAGAAGTGGATGTTGTTGAAGGAATTTGACATGCGTGTTGAGCACATAGCTATATATGCAACTAAATATGTGCATGTGCTTAGGTTAATCCTGATTTATTCTTTTAAAGAAGTCGTCTGTGGTTTAGATATAAGGTTTTATGATTCACTTGCTGGCTCTTTTATTCATGTAGTTTCACTTTGCACCCTTAAGCTATCAACGATATTTTATATGATGGTACTTAATTGTGTTCATCCACCAGAAATGCTGATTGAAAATTAAAATGTTCCTATTAACTTCTTTCTGGAGATATGCACGTTGAAGATTAATTGATTCATTTTTATTATGTACAGGAGAAAAAACAGACCTTAGTAACATGGTGAAACACTTAAGTAATAGTTCGGTAACTAGTAGAAATCCTACCTGAATCAGATAGTTTGGGTTTTAATGGACATTCCACTTTAGCCATGACCATAACGGTCCTAGTGCTTGAACTTTATCTTCATTGTCAGTTTAATGAACTGATATAAAAAAGATCAAGGTAAATGCATGTAAACTTTCTGTGAAGATGTGCTGAAACTCATTAAATGTGAGAGAAATCCATTAAGCAAACTGCCTTAAAAGGCCTTCATGGTGGTGAAGCCCATTTGTGCATTTTCCTGAGAAAGGAAGAGTGGGTGCAGAATAAGGGATCCCACAACATACAGTATTAGACGAGCAGATGAAGGGTGTTTTCATTTTAAGGCATCCCACTGCAGTGTGTTGGTGTCTGTTGATTGAGTTGGACAGATGACAAGGCTTGTTAGGCTGTCTTCAGTCCCCTGTCTCCTGGCCTCAAGGCTGGCCTCAAAGAGGAATGGAAGCATTCCTTTGTTGCCTCCCTCTTCTGCTTCCTCTCTGGAGAAGTGAAGTTTGCATCCTCTTCCCTTAAAAAGTGGACTGGGGGTTTTAGGGACAGAACAAGTACCAAAGCCTCCCAAGAAGAAAAGACCCTGCAAGGCATGAGGGTCTTGCAGTTACTCTGGGCTACCTGACAGAGAGCATTTCCTTGCTGACCATCATTGTCCCTGATATAAAGAAAGGAAGAGAAAAACATGAGGCTGAGGTTCACATAACTCCCTTCTCTTTCATGGCTGAGGGAAGCTGCATCCCAGTTTCACAGTCTCAAAGGGCAGGACCCATTCACTTTTCCTGCTCTGAGTCATAGAACGGTTTGGGTTGAAAGGGACCTTAAAAACCATCAAGTTCCAACCCCCCTGCCATGGGCAGGAACACCTCCCACTAGAGCAGGTTGCTCAAAGCCCCATCCAGCCTGGCCTTGAACACTTCTGGGGATGGGGCATCCACAGCTTCTCTGGGAAACTTGTTTTGGTGCTTCACCACCTCACAGTAAAAAATTTCTTCCTGATATCTAATCTAAATCTCTCCTCTTTCAGTTTAAAACCATTACCCCTCATCGTGTCACTACACTCCCTGATAGAGTCCCTCCTTATCTTTCCCGTAGGCCCTCTTTAGGTACTGGAAAGCCTCTGCTGAGGCTCAAGGGGAGAAGCTGAGATTGGGAGTGAGTACTAGAGAAGTACTGCCTGTAAGGCAAATAGAGAAATATGTCCTAAACTCATCACCTACTGAAAAGCTGGGGCCCTGCTGAGCAACTAGATGTGGCATTGCCACTTTGAATCTTAACCTACCCTGCTTTCCATAATCTTACCAGGTTGGGTTGGGGAAAAGGAAAGAAATATTTGGTATGGCCACACATTTAAGCTCAGGGACAGAATGTTTTTTACCTTGAATGATGGTCAACAGCAGATGGTTTGTTTTGAATTTAATGGGCCTGTCCTTGTTGGGAACTGAATGTTAGGTGTTTTCAGCTAGTATTCATTCATTCCTGAATTAAAATGAAAAGGAGTTAACATGCCAGGTTCTCCCAGGCAGATGCCAGTTCAGAGGCTGATTAGGCATGTTAGGTAAACCTCTAAATCATCAATGTCAATCGATTCTGAAACCCTTAACCTTGGAAAAATATTGGTCCCAGGTTGTGTTTTGTGCTTTCAAGTGTTTTGCAGTTTTATTACCTGACATTCAGTGACATAGCCATGTACTGTCATCTTGTGCCAAATCAGCAGCACTGGTGGACAAATGGAAATTGTTTTATTGTTCTTCGGATTTCACTAGTCTGGTTGCGTAAGATTAGTCATTACAGTCTTATACTAGTATAATGCCAAAAAATACAATTCTCATGCTTGAAATTAGACTAATACGTGTGAAATGTCTTCTTTTGCTGCAATGGTTTTGTCTGCTGGCCACAGGCAAAGAAAATCAGGAAGGGGAAATCCCCTTCTGAGTTCCAAAATTGAAACAGAGAACAATGTCAAAATACGTATGTTTTCAGTTTTTTATGGCTTGGCCTCAGGTCTAGCATTGGGGCTGGCAGTCATGCACCATGTAGGAGAAAAGGCAGGTAAAGCATCCTGAGTATAAGATAAAAGGGGCTTTGGTAGCTTCTTTTGCAGTTACACCAAATCGCACAGAAGGAGAATGATACATATTTGCAAATGTTAAATACTTTAGAATTCAGTACATCTGTCTTCTCTATAGGCACATGCATCACAGCTGTGAAAAAGTGATGCTAGTTGTAAGTTCAAGCCTTGTGCCCAGCTTTCCCCAACTGGCAAGTTTTTAATTACATTAACATTCATATTTTCTTGCTTCCATATTCCTAAAATGAAGATTAATTTTCATCGTGCTAAAGTTCTGAATGTCACACAGTGTTTCTGCAGTCGTCATTCACCATACTTGCCAGGAAGTAGTAGTGAAAGCAATTCCAGCTGTTGGTATGGTAGTTTGGAGGTTGATGAGGAATAATTTCACAATCTTTTGAGAAGAAATATGTAGTACTAACCCACTGTCTTGATATGCATAACTTCGTAAAGCCTTTGTTTAAATTTTAAAGTAGCAATGTGATTTCCAAAAACCAGAATGCTGGTTTTGTTCCTAATTAATGTCTTCAGCCAGTAGAGTAGTTGGGGGCACACTAGCAGATAGAGAAGGTAATTTGCTGTAAATTGAAGAAAATAATAATTGGAAGTTCTTATAAATATCCTTTCCTAAAGACTGTGCAGTAAAAGAATGCTGAAAGAGGCAGTGGTTGCAGCAGTATGTAGGAATAGGAAAAATATTGTTCAGCAGAACACGATAATGAACACTTTGGATTGAGAAACATTGGACTGCATTGTTGGTGTGGCTTTCAACCATTCCGTGCAAATGCAGCTGCCTTCCTGTTCTGCATTGTTTCTCGTGGAAGATGTCTTACAGGCAAGCTTAGTGAGCTCTTGAACAAAGGAAAGGACAGCAAAACAGACCAGATAACAGAAAGTTTAGCCCCTGTTTGAACAACTCCATGTGTTGATACACAATATGTACCTCAGCTGCTCTTCCAACCACTGTGAAATCTGTCTAGAATATGGATATTTGCTATGAATATTTTTGTCAAGAAAAAAGTCTAAATGCTTCTGGTGGTGATGACTTAAATACCTAGTCTTTATCTTACAAAAGGGCGAAGTGGCTGTGTTCTGTTAAGGTTTGGATGAATTGCCAGCAAAGATTTAAAATAGCACCAATGGAACTGAGGCCTTTAAGCTCTTGATAAAGCCAGTTTCAGGTAGACACAGGCTACCCCTGGGGTTGTATGAAATCCCAGATAGCCCAGACAGCCTTCACCCTACTGAATTACATCATGCCATGAAACTGTCCTGCACCAGCATATGTTCTCAGCTGACAGAAAGGTAGTTCAGCTCTTAAATTATCTTGCTCAAATATGCTCCAGGGAAAGAGAAAGGTGCTGCAGGCAGTTCTCCTGGGGCTGTTTGCACATGTTAACCCTTGCAAGGTAGTAGCTTGTAGCTTATGTGCTTTCTCTAGACAATCCTTTGCCAGGACTGAACTCCCATAAGTGGTTCAGCCTGGGGGTGTGGATGGTGGGCAGAGACACAACAGCAAAAAGTCAAAATGCAGAGCATTTGAGGCAGTGGAAAGACATGGCTCTGGTCTGTGCAGTAGGAGGGGGACAGGAACTGGAAATTAGCTGGATCAGCAGTTGGGAAGGAGATAGCCTAATTTCCTTTGTATAGAATAATTTAGCATCCCACTTCCTAAAGTGTAGGTCAGAATTTACCTGTTCTTCTTTCCCATGGTGAAACTTTCACATGCAGAACTACAAGATTGTTGAGGGTCAGACACCAAGCTTAACCAGCTTTCGTTTATTGACAGCAGTCAAGTTCAGTGCCTACCTGCAGCTGTTGCATCTCTGCTGCTTGTCAAAGACAACTTCTGCCTATTGGGCATCCTCTAGAAAACGCAGAAGTGCTCACTGCTCAGAGGAGATTTGTGCTGCTACTGCAGTGCAGCCCCCAATTTGTGCTATTACCAATTTGAAAGCTTTCAGTAAGATTCTTCTCTCTGAATTTGATCTTTGGCCTGCAGACAGCAGAGGACTTCTCTCCTTGCAGGTTGTCCCCTCAGCAGGCAGTCTGGCTACTGCTATGTACCAAGAGACCCCCTGTCAGAAAGGGTGCCCCTCCCCTTGTGTTTTCCTGCCCTTTTACTTGCATTACTGTGAGGAACAGGGAACTGGAATCACAAGTTGGAAAAGGGAATAAGACATCCTTTTCAGCAGCAGGACAGTCTTAGCTCAGCTTAAACTAGCATGGAAATGACACCTTCCACATCACTACAAGGTGATGCACAGATACTTGGCAGAATTGTTCCATTTGAGCTACGACCTTGTTTGCAGGGGGGAGGTCACATCCCAGCACTATGAAGTTCAGGTTCTGATCTGTTCATTATTGATAACGTGCTGTTTTATCACTATTTCTCCAATTATCTTCCATCGAGTATATTCTGTTCATGCCTAACCAAAATACCAATATTTCATTGTCACACAGCAGTCCCTGTTGCTGTCAGGGGCTGCTGAGCATGTTGACACTAATGGAGTTCATCACAGTCCCATCTGAAATTCAGCAATTCCCATGCACAGAGGGATTGCTCGGACTGCCTGGATCAGAGGTAACATTCAAAGCCCACTGCTGGATCAAGATTACTCTGTGCTGGCAGCAATCTCACCTGCTGGCTGAAGATCATTTTGTGCTGCTTGCAAGGAGGAGGGGGATTTATTGGGAAACTGTATTTTGAATATTTGGACAGAGCAGAGAGAGAAACTGTAAAAGAGACATCATAAAATCATATCTTTATTAAGCAATTTAGGAGTAATTGATTACTTACAAGAAGAGCAATGAAACCATTTTAGGAGACTTTTCGATTCACTTGTATCTGGCAATCAAAAAGTTATAATAAATCTGTGGGGTGACATGATTGACGGACTTGCATTACGACTTGCTAGAATAGCATAAATATTTGATCTAGGCTTAGTTTACTTCTGTTAAAAATAGCAAAATGTATGACTTTGTGGAATTGGTGGCAAGGCCTGCATGCTGATCAGGCACAAGCCCCTTGTATGTCAGAAGACCCCCTGAGTCTGAAAGCACAAACTGGTACCATTCACCCTTGTGAAAGGGCAACCAGCACAGTGTGTTTGAGATGGATCTCTTACGGTTTCTCAGAAATGCGCTTATCTCATCCCTGGAGCCTGTTTTGGGGAAATAAATTTACTTAAAATATATGGTAAGTATTTAAAAAATGCAGATAAATTATAAAATGTTCTACGTCACAAACTGGGACAGGTGGCTGGAGTGTATATCCCAGAACATTTGGGATTCAAACACATACCTGATGAGGTCTGCAGAGGTATTACAGTGAGCTGAAACCTGCTGAAATAGATTACAAACTATTTCAGAAAACCCTCCTAAATACATAATCAGTTTCCGTAAGAAATGAGTGCTTCCAAAAATCTCGCCAACTTCTCATATCTACAGATGTCTTTACATTGCAGGAAATAGTTCAAAGGCAAAGGAAAGAAATTTTGTGTAACTCAATTATTTCCCATAAGTGATTTGGATGAACACAGTGAGTTTTATTATCTGATCCATGACTGGTAAATAGTTGAGCCACAGCCTTCAGTAGAATGAAATATATTTGAAATCTCCCAACCCATCCTTATTTATAAGAATATTATTTAAAAAAATATCTTTTTTTTTTAAAAGAGCCCTACAGTTTTTCCTTTGCAAAATTATTTTTTAAATTGTTCTCTTATTTTTTTTAAAAAAAGCACTGCAGTTTTTCCCTTGCAAAAGGAAACATTACAAACAATAATTGCATAAATGAGGCCATGATGGTGAATGCAAATACAGTGTCACTTAAAGTGATTTTTGTTCCACTTGATTGTGTTGGTTTGTTAAATTTATTATTGGTTTACAACATTTTGGCTTCATTTCTCTCTCTTCAGTTACTGTGGCATCAAAAGTTTCCCCTCCCCTACCATTACATCATTAGCATCCTCCAAAAAACACTAATGTACAAGCTCTGCCCTCAAATTAATGTCTAGTTACAGATAATAACAATGAGTAGTTAGTTACTAATCCTTATAATTGTGGCTTGGAAACTGACTGCTGAGCTAAACCATGCGACCTGAAGCTATAGAGATCCAGATTTCTTTGCCTCCAACAGCTGGTGAGCACTGAGCAAGACAATTACAGAAAAGACACTGTTTTCAAAATCTTCCTTGGTTGTTATGTTTGGGGAATAGCCGGAAGATCTGCAAAATCAAAATTGCTTTAGCAGCTTAGCTAATTGTAAGAGGGAACAAAATCCTGCATTTCTGCTGATTTCAGCCTGTGGTGAGGACCTGTGATCTTCGTGGAAAGTGGCACTGGGCTGACTCTTCAGTGATCCTGCCTATACTGCAGAAAGTAAAAGTAATGAGTTAATTCAGGTTAGGCTCTTTCTGCTCAGCCACCAGTGAAAGCCAAAAAATAACAATGGAGAACAACAGCAAGGCCAGAGGGTATTGCCTTAGTTATAGGGACAGCTTTGGCTGGTGTAAATGTAACACTGGGACTACACTGCTCCCAACCCGAACCACAAGTTGGCCTAAGCACAGAAAAATCTGAGAAAAAATGTAGGGTACAAGACATTTTTGTTCTGAATGTTCACTTTAGCTGTGGGAGAGACAAGTTAATAGACCATTCTTGCTCAAAGGACTTTTTGTTTAGTATTTGTCATCAAAGCCACATCCTACTGTTTAGGTTCTTTCTAGTGTTGATACAAAAAATTACTTTAGCCTTGTCAGTAGACATGGGGATGAGGTTTTTCCATGTTGCAAGAGTACTTTAGAAACTTGTTTGCAGATAGGAGAGACACAATCTCAGCTGACATAGCTTAGCCATTTCCAAAAGATAGTCAGAAATTCCAGAAATCTTTCTCTAAAAAGCTCGGTCATGTTAGTGCTCGTGAACTAGTTTTGTCCTGTTCATTGTGCGTAAAAGGCTTTTTAATGCCTGGCTTGCATGGGACTCAAGAAAAACCACCTCTGATAAGATATCTGATAAGATAGTGAGGTAAAGAGCCACCCTACCTGGATGGGTCTTACTAACAATGGTGTCATATAAGGCTTTAGTTTAGAAGGTGACCCATGCTGTTCAGCATGACTTCACTTCTTGGCTAACACTCCAGCTTTACTTCACTGTTTGAATAATGCTAAGCCTTAATGACTGGTGTCTGGCTTTTTCCTCTCACAGTATTGCTCTTACTGACTAAATGTCCAGAAGACAAGTTTCCTTCCTCCCTCAGCAAGTGTTGCACTTGGCAAGGTTACGTTTCAAAGTCCAGGGTCTGGTCAACACTTTTTCCAGGAGTGCCACTCAAGAAGGAATTGGTGGGAAATGGTCTGCTGATGCCCCAAGCAAAAGTGTTGCAGAGAGCACCTTACACAGAGATGCATTTATAGTCTTTGTGTAATGAGACATACAACATAACTCCTGTGTCTCCCAAGGTAAGGGTAGCTTTTAGGTAACACAGCACTCCTGGGGGCGGGGCAAAGGTTTGTTTCTCTTTTTTTTAGTATGAATTTCCAAGCTAAGTATCCTGTGTTTGGTGTAAAGTTTAACTTTTTTTTTAAAAGGAGATTCACACATCTTCACATCGTTAAAGTTGCATCTGAATTTTGTAGTGCTGAGGCTTTGTGTCACTGAAGTGTATCATTTGATTGTTGAAATTTGCATTTTGAATTACAAAATTCAAATTGTTGAATTTTCCTTTGCTGGAAAAGGCAGCCCATAGTGTAGGAAGGGCAAGGGAATGGATAGGAGCATTTTGAAAGTTGCACAGTAAAGGAGTTTAATTTCAAAATCTCACTTACCTGAGAGAGTGATACCATACTGCACTGTTTAAAAACACAATATGCACAGAAAAAGGAAGAAAATTTGGTGCAAAATTTATTGTCACTTAAGTTACTCTCAAAAGTGTGTTTTTAACTTGATTTCTGAGATAGCTGTAAAACTAAGTGGGTCTATTTTTAATACACGTGCTCCCACCAAAGAAATCCCTCAGGAATGGGAAGTAGCACCTGTTTATAGGAGAAATTAGTGTGGATTGCAATGATGCTACACACCAAGCTACTGCATAAAGCTTGCTTGAGTGTGACGAATTGATAGCTATTTGTAGCTCAGTGGCCCCTGAAGTGACACACAGCTTTATGGCAGCACCATCAAACTATTCTCAAATTTCTTGGTATGAGAGAGAGAAAAAGAAATAAATTATTCTCCACTATTTGTGACTTATAACATATCAGACAATAGTATGTGATTTCTGTTATGAAGAGTTGATTGTGGGCCAATCAAGCTCTATTATGCTGTACTGGACACCAGCATGTATAAGAAACCATGAAAAGGATTTTAGATAAAGGAATGCAAATAGACATACAAAAGCAAAACATAAAGAACAATAGGCACATAAAAACAAGATGAAACATGCAGTAATTTCTAGAAATCTGCTCATCTTACAGAGCCTGGAAGAGAGAAGTTCTTGTAATCTCTGTGGCTTGAGCCAATGTGCCTTTGTAAGTCACACTGAAAGCTTGGGGTCAAAAATCAGGCACTGGATGCTTGTGGTCCTTCCATTGCTCATGTTACTTTGTCAGTTTTTTACAAAACGACTTTCACAACTTTACTGTGCACCTGCTGCTATCGTGGGACCAGGATTCATGCTGGAAGTGAGTTTAAGGTGGTGCTAAGAACAGCATGCCAGCTAAGGCAGTAGGACTGGCAGCATCTCAGCTCCACACCCACTGCAGTGTGTTGCTCAAAACCCATGAACAAGATAAAATCAGCAATGATTTACATCAGTTTGGGGCTTTGGACTAATGGGGCTATGGGAAAGATGCACTGCCTCTGCCAGTGAGACTGTAATATCTGGTAGAGGCACAAGCATAGATGCCAACAAGCCCTTAAATCCCAGCCACCACAATCTCCCGAGGCTGCAAGTCAGAGCACAAATTTCCATGTGTTTTACACTGTAGGTACTGGCCTGAGACCGACAGAGCAGTAGGAGTGACTGTTGTACCAAGACAGGAGAGGAGGTATGAGAAGAACATCCCAAAGTATTGTAACTAGGTTGGAAACCAAAAGCCCCAGGACAGGGACACATAGACACACACACACGTGCTCTTCACAGTCTGAGTGAATGTGCCAGTGCTGCCAATGGTTTCCAGCCAGCAAACCCATGCTCAGGGAAAACAAGCAGACACGGGACAGGTCATCTGGCCAGCAACAAGTGCAATGTTGCTCCAGCAAGGACCCTTCATTTCTCCAGCAACATATGTTCATCCTCAGTTTATTTTGCTCATTTAGGTTGTGTTATGCCATAAAAGTAGCACTGCTATCCATAACTAGCTGTGAATTACCATACAGATAACCTCTGACTGAAGCTGACATAGCAATGGAGCAGGAGGCAGCTGCAGCAGAGGAGGGAGGCAGAAGAGAGGAGACTGTGCTGAAGTCTGCTTTCTTCACTATTCAGTGCTCTAGGCAGTCACAGTGAATCTGGCTGTGCTGCTTACCCATTTCTTCCCTAAGTCCTCAAGCTGATTTTAAAGGCAGCATTTGGGAAGCAGCTTGTGGTCATGTGTGATTAAAAGAAACAGTGGGTCATGCATTCACGCACACCACTGGCAAAGGAAAGGGTGGACATACGCTCTGAACTGAATGTTTCCTTTGCTTATGTGGCTACAGTAACGTGCATGAATAATTCCCTGCTATGGAGAATAAAGAAAGGAGCAAGCTGTCCCAGACTGCAAAGCATGGCAGTTCTGTAAAGAAACTGTCTGCAGACATATGTGCCTGATGGAGGGAGGGAATTCTTGCAGCATCCTAGGACAGGGTGGGAAATGTCACAAAACATGCACTGGGTACCCTCAATCTTAGGACACCATGTTTCTCCAAAGCCAGGTTGTAGCATGGCATTTGGATGTCTAGGTCATCCTAGTGATATTCTTCCTGATACACAAAGTCTCTGTGGCGTTTCAGACCAATCTGCCTTACAGCAGTGGGATGGCCAGGAATGTTCTGTGAGGCTGCTTATCTGTGAGCTATTCTTTCTGCCTCTTAGTCAGCAGCACTGAAATGCAGCTTCTTTCCTCATAGAGGCTTCAAAGGGATATGGGTAATCTGAGATGTATGGTAGCAAGCTGCTTTAGCATAAACTCCATTTTGCCATCTTTTAAGCAGGAGAGCTGATCAGAGATAGTTTATGGTATGTTTTTCTGGACTATGGACTAGCGTCACCTCTGTCAATTTGACATGTCCTCTTCTGTGAGACATTTGCCAACAACAAACAGCTTAGTGCTCCCTCTGCATGAAACAGGTAGGACCCTGTTCCTCCCAGCTATGAGCCCCAATGATGCTCATTTAATGATTCTAGGTAGATCTTAAAACACTGACAATCTTAGAGGGGAAAAATAAGCATGTAGTTGCTGTTACAGAGACAGGTCAATCTGTAGCTGAATCATTTTCTCCTCCACAGAACATCACATTTTCTTACAGCCTGATACCTCCATCTGGGAAGTGGACTGAGGGCAGCTCATATTAACTAGACTGTCTTTGCCCTGGAAGCAACTGAACAGTGGTAGTTCATCTCCAGCTGCTGAGGTGAAAACAAAGAATCCTTTCATTACCTGCAGAGCTTTTGCATATATGTCTCCTTCTGCTCCGCTCTCATTTAGAGTCAGGCTTCTTTATATTGCTGCAACTACTCACAGGGATCTTAAATCTCACTTGCAACTACTTTTAAGGTAGTTTTGTGCTGCCAGAGAGGTCTCAGAAGTTAGTAGCAACAGGAAAAAAAGCTAAAAGTGACCTTTGCAGCATGTAATTTATAAGAACCTCTCTGCCTTGGAGGAGAGGCTTGTGTGCTTATCCTTCTTACCCTGTTGAGGTAAAAGCTTCTACTCTAGCCTGGCTGGGGAGCCGCAAATCACCTACAATCTGCCAATTTTATATCCTGCTGCATCAGCCAAGTCATCCAATGCCTTGGGCGCTTACTAAGGGCTACAGGGCAGAAGCTCCATCTGCCACCTAGAACATTACCATGCAGGAAGGCACCTTTTATCCGTGCTTTATTAAGAAAAACCCAGAGCAGAGCAGGCATTGCTCACTGGCAGGGTTTTAATGGTTTTGTATGTTTGTTTATTTTTGCAGTTACTGCATGAAATACAGTAGCAGACTTGAGAGTGCTCATGAGTCAAAGGCACGCTCTCAGCTGAATGCCCCATTGACTCTAGACATTTGCATCCCCCCCATTTTAGTTAAACTATTTTCCATCAAGATGACACAGCTTCCACAGAGGGGATACAGCCTTCTGATTAAGACATTCTTGCTGGAAACTGAATCCCCAAAGGTGGTTGCCCCACTCCTAAACAAACACTGTGACCCTCTACACCTTGGAAAAGTCTAGGGGCACCCAGGCTCGATGTCAGCTGATGGTTTTTGCACTGTGCCCTGTCCCATCAGTCCAGCAGGCTCAGGCAATGATGACTGTAGGGAGCTCATCCCTTCCCACAGACAGAAGCACCCTCAGATCCTGGACCTCACCAGGTTCTGGGACAAACAAATTGTATGATCACCTAGACCAGCCAAAGGAGGGGCACCTTGTGGCATGAGACAATGCCCAGTGCATGAACCATTTTTTGTGTCAGATGGGTAGATCCAGGCATCCCCAAGGCAGTGAGAGCCAGGGTATCAGAGGTATTGTTTTGGCTGTAGCTGGAATTTAAGTGCTGAAGCCCATATCCATTTTCATTTGTTGGATAAAATGAAAACCTAGTCCCTGTTCCCTTTTGGATAAGTGTGGATCAAAATGCTACTTGTGAGTGGTCAGACTTTGGAGTGATGCGCATCCACAAAATATGAGTAAGTGGTGAACTGTGTGCCTTGGAACTAAAATGGTGAAAATGCCCTATAGGTACAGCTTAAAATGAGTTACCCTCAATGTAATATACGTGTGATATATGTGTAATACACACATAATCAAGTATTCTTTATTTTGTTACAAGATTTCCCTGGTTTAATTTTCTCTTTGCTGTTGAAACCTATTAAAAGAAAATGATGGAGCAAGAAACTAGAACTTATAGATGTAATATTCAGTTGTTTGCATAATCACAAGAAAATAAAGTCCGATGGCTCATGTAATAGAAAAATGAAGAAAATCTGAGCACTGTCTCAAGCAGCATTTGCTTAATGAGTATAAGACAGCATTGATGACAAATTTTCTTGGTGCTGGTACTTTATAATGTTATGGGGACTGCATTATGCACAATATAATTCTAGTGTGTGTGTGTTTTTAATACACTTTTAATGAAGAAATGTAGATCTCATGGCTTTAAATGAGTGCGCTTTTCACTTGTAGACAGAAAGAAATGGGAGGAAATGGCTTGGGGGGGAGAGGAAAAGGAGCACCTTATATCAGAAAGGGAAGAGAATAAAGTGACCTTTTATGGAATGAGACATTTAGGTCTTCCATGTCCTTTTCCACCAGCCACACATAGATCTCTGTGTAACCAACACAGCTTCAAAAGAAAAGACCATCTAGTTCCAAATACTTATGAGCGAGAACATATTCTGTAGCTGTTGCTTCCTGAAAGGTGCTCTGACAGATCCTTTTGCAACCGTATTGTCCAATGATCATTGTCCTGCAGATGTAGGGCTCAAATGTGAATGCATATACCCATGGACACTTACATGCATAGGGCAGCTGCTTCTAATTTATTCCTTTGGGCTGATGTAAGTGGGAAATTGAAGCAAAAATGTTTGCTGGGATTTCTTAATAAGGTTCAAAGGTATTTTAATTATAAATGATATTTTGAATGTAAAAAAAGATCTAGACCAAAAGTTGCTTTTTTTTTAGAAGCTTCTTTGTCATTGCTATGAACTTTACCACAGGGGGTATATATATGCAGAAGTGGAAAATTCATAGTACATTGCCCTCTCTGTTGGAACTGTTGTCTTTCATTATATAAATAACTGAAATGAACTGTTGAAAGACTGGGTGGATAGAGAAGGCCATCTTTTTCTTTTAATGTAAACTTTTTTCCTTTAGTTCCTATTACACATGAAAGCTAGGTAGGTTAAAATCCTTTCTTAATCTTTTCCCAGAAATACCAATTACAAGTCACTTTTTTTGTTTCTTGGTCACTCCAGCTGTGGAATAAAGCAGAAGTCTGCTGCAATTCGTATTCTGTAACTCTTGTGCTAATTAATCCCAATCCCAAATAAAGCTAGTAGAGACAGAGAAGCAATGAGTTAAATTAATAAAACGAATACTTATGCAAATAGGAAAGTACATTCCCCAGTGTCTGGCAGAGTTGGCATACAGCTCATTTTTTCTCCTCTGTATGTCCCCTTTTGCATCCCTGTTTTATTCCTCTTGTAGAAAGAAAATCTTGTACTGAGAAGCAAAGCTTGAACAACTATTCAAGAACATTGTGTACATGAAGTAAACCTCACACTCATATGGGGATGCTTCCCTCTACCATGGTACATGATGATACCTGCCTATCTTGGTCAGGAAACTCCTAGCCAGAAGGATGTTTTGATACAAACAAATATGCTATGATCAATTTGAACCATATCTGTGAGTCTTCCCCAGGAAGTAAAAATGAAATGTCTGTATTTACTATGGTTTTTTTTTTTTCTCTTTTACAGATCCAAGAGGCTCTGCAGGTGAAATCATGAAGGGCTGCACTTGAGAGGACAGCACAAACCTTGGAGACCAAACTGGTGTTCCCAGACTTCAGGGAGACTCCTCAGCACCCTGTCTTGAAGGTAATTGCATTCTGATCTCCTCCTTCCTTTCTCCCCACCTTATATAGGGATTTAAGGGTGTTTAGGTAGCTAATGAACACTCAGGCAGTAAAATATAACTAAAGAAAAAAGTTTCTACACTGAGATTGTTAGGGGTTTGGCCCTTTCTGTTTTTTTCTTACAAACCTATCCAAGGCAGTGCATCTTCAACCAACTGTGATCTATCTCACCCAGACAAATCAAATGGTGACACCCTGTGTGGATGAAGGGTCCATCTATTTTAAAGATGGAGGAAATCCAGATACCAGAGTTTTAAATAATTGATAGCAGAAGTGCCTTACAATTTGAATTCTAAGTACTTTCATTCAAATCAGGCAATCCAAGAAAAAAAGATCTAGTATGAGTTTATTGACACTGTGAAGCTAGTGTCACCCCAACAGGAAAGTCCCTACCCCAAAGAGTCGAATGCAGCAACAGTGTCCTTGGCATATGTGTGTGTGGTGCATAGTGCATGGGGTCTGGATCCCAGCTGCTGATGCTGCAGTGTAGCACTTAAAAAATAATTGGAGCGGGTCTCTGTTGCATAGCTCTGCTTAGTGCTGATATGTTACAGCCATTACAGATGATGGAAATGCGAACTAATGGTGAATTGGAAAAGCGTGTGGACAAACAAGATCTTTGCCTTGCAATTTTTGGGAACCCAGCACACCCTGCTTCGCCTAACTTGCAAATGACAGACAGGACATTTTCAAATGTAATGGACTTAAAATGTCAGGTGTAATCAAGGGTGAGACCATGAATGCAAATGAACTGTTTTGATAACTACAATCTAAATACCAAAGCCAAATTACAGTTACCCTGTCACTGCAGTTCTGCTGTATGAGGTGAAACAGCACAAAATCCTGCGAGGTGAGCAGAAGATGCACATCTTCTCCCTGCAGTTGGGGCACTGGCAACTTGAAACCTGGGAAAGCAAAGGGGTGCCTTTAGGTATGGTTATCCAAGAAAAGAGGGAAAGCTGCAGTGAAAGCGCAGGGCAGTTGAAACAAAACAAAACAAAAAAGCAACAACCAATTTCCTGGTTCTGTCTTCTCCAAATATTGTGTAGCATGCCTTCACTGGATGCGAGACGCCTTCCATCTGAATGACAGACAGGTGGCTGCAGATCCTGTGAGAGGAGGCCTACTGCAGAAGCAGGCTGTCCAGTCCTTCTGCATGACATGTCCCAGCTGTTCTCCAGCACCTGCTTGTGTCTTTTTGGCGCCACTGAATAACTCAAGCTGTGCTCTGGAGATTGTCTTCTCCCCTGCTACTACTTTGAAATTACTAATACTTCATTTTGCTTTAGAAAGAAAATCCTTCACAAAAGCAGAGATGGAGATTTTTAAATTATTCAGCCACTCTATGCAAATAGTAGCTAATTTTTGCAATGCCTTGGTGAGGTAGGTAATTATATGTTATCCTTTCTGACAGGCAGAGACATTATGTTTGATTCACTGGCTCCAGACCACAGGAGAACTTTGAACTAAATTTTCTTAGGCTCAGGTGAAATTTTGGATAAACCTCTGGTTTGATCAGAATGCTGTTTTCTATTTTCCATTTTTGTCTCATGAAGAAACCGGGCTTGGAAGAATATCCCTTGGCTGAGCTGCTAGAATATGTTCATAAATTATTCACTTGAACCTTTCACAGTTTAAAATGACACTGAGAGTACCATGGAAATAAATTTTTGAGGGTAGATGAGTCACCTGGGTTTCATTGCAAGTAATGATAAAAGCTGACTCTGTTACTCACCCGAATTTTGTCCTCACTGCCTAAAATATTATTGGTATATCCTCTGTGAGTGATCTGGATCAGTCCAGGTATCTTTCTGGTTTAGGGTCTTGCCATGGACGAGACACTGTGGTTTTGGTGTGTTAGAACTGTGTATACCCAGAACAATCAGCATCAAAGTTAGGTGCAGGTCGTCAGAAATCCAAAATTGGCTTGTGGTCTGAAACAGGTTTTGTATCTCTTCCAAAATCTGCCACCTACAACAGCTCAATTATCTTGTGAATGACTCATTGAGTTCTCGTGGCAGTGAGCTCCCATCTTAATTAGGGAAACAACAACCTGAATTCTTCCCTTTCATAGGTTTCCTTTTCCCCTTTCCACCTTCTCTCTGCCATTCCTTAATTTACTTCCCTTTTGACTTGCTCCCACCTGTTTGGGCCCATGCTATCCTGACCCACTCATCTCATCTGCATGCTTACCATCACTCTGAATCCTTTCTGCATCCTTTTTGGGTTTTATCCCAATTGTTATAATGACAGATGAGGGAATACCTGTCTCCTCTGTTGGTTTTTTTTGTTTGTTTGTTTGTGTTTTTTTGTTGTTGTTGTTGTCGGTTTTTTTTTTTTTTTTTTTTTTCTGCTTAATAATTTGTGATTAAAACAGTCCCAGGTTCCACCTTGACTACTCTTAGGACCTATCTAATATGGCACATGTGCTGTGGAGCTGCTGCATGCTGGCACACTGCCTCCAGCTGTGGTGTTCTTGGAAGTGTCACATCCATCCCACAGGGTGCCCAAGTCCACTTGCCCCTGCAAGTCACTGTTGGGTTTATGTGGCAAGGTTTTGGTGGCTGGGGGCCTGAGGTGGGGAGGGTAGGGGGCAGGCACTATCAAATTCCCACATGGTGCCACCAGCCTGGGGTCTCTGCAGGGTCAGGATCCTTGGGGATCCTGCTGCCTCTGGCAAGGCCAAGCGGAGTCCAGAAAGTTTGAACCATTAAGCTGTAGCAGCCCTCTGCATCTAGATATGTTTTTCAGGAAGAAGAAAAAAAAGGATATACCCAGAGAAAAGTGGTCAAACCTGCATTTTTGTAACCTGCCATTTCTTTCTCCTGGAAATTAACTCCTGCCATGTACTTTACCTTCTTTAACCTCTCCTCCCCCTCCAGCTCTTGTAAATTCACTTTCCTTAGGGTATATTCCCGTGACAGAAAGTGTGCTGGTTCTGTGCCCCTCAGCATTATACCTCTTGGGCTTCCTTTGATCAAAATGCCCTCAGGGGAAAAAGGTTTTCACTGCTTTAGTCAGTAAAGCTCCAATCCACACCTGCTTAAAGAAGTGGAAGTAACTCATATATCGGCAGTAAGAGCACTGTAAACACCATTTTTCATAAAAATGTGCACCAGGGAATACAAGGCTGGTAGGTAGTTCTGCATTTGCCTTATTGGGAAAGTGTGCTTAAAGGGATGAGTAATAAATACTTATAGCTCTGTTATAAACTCTGGCTACAGTAAGAGTTGCTTATTTTCCTGCACTGTCATACCCATGCCAAGGGGTTGAGAATGAAAGCCTGGCTGGGTGTGGGTGCATTTACACTAAACTCTGTCTTCTTGTTTGTCTGCAGTCACTCATTCTGAGACAACTAACTTTTCTAAAATAAGTTATGAAAGTAGGGAAAACATCAGTTTGTTTAGCACAAAGGATTAAAAAAACACAAAACCAGGCATCTTTTTACAATCTTTGTCAATTTAGCCCTGTTTTCTCTGAAGGGTCTCATTAACCTGTAACCACATTTAAAGAGTAGTCTAATTAAGACGCATTCATGAAAGTGAAGGGGAGAGAGAAGGCTTTGAAACAGTTGTTAATTGTTAATAGTTTTTCTACAAGCACATTCTAATTCTGCATCATTTGCCACAGCTGCAGAGTTGTAACTTCTGAGCCTCAAGTTCTATATGAAAAGCAATCTTACCTTCTGTTCTTGCATAAGCGGAGAACAATCTATTTTCATTTATTTTGGTGCCTAACCAGCAGTCCCTCCCCAATGGCCAAGTTGCTGTTCCTTATTCATTTCAGCTACATCCATGTTATATGTGAGGAAAATGACTTCCTTCTGCTCCTGAGATTTGAGACCAAGAGCTTGCAGAGATATTGTGAAACAGCCTCTTCAAACACTTTATCTGCTTTAGAAAAAAAGGATTTTAGAGAATACTCCAAAGCCTACTTTCTCTATTTCTGCAGTTCTTTACTACTTTTACTATTCTTCCTAGGTTGTTTGCACTTCAATTTCTCAAACAATTCCTCTCTTTTTCACAACTAATTTCTGCCCTTCTTTCTCCTGTGTCTTATTATCTGTACCCACTAACTATTATCCCCGTTAACCTCATCCATCTGATCTTGGAGCCTTCTTTTAGGCACAACAATTAGGAACAGAAATAGGAAGAAAAACTGTAGTTTTGTGATGGTACCTGGAAGTCATACTTTTTTTTGCGAATCCTGTGTTCTATTGAGAAATACCACCTCAAGATTATCATCATATTCATGTTGGTCTCACTTTTTGTTTGAGAATGTCTTGAGCAGCTTTAGGAGGATACTACAAAACCACTGTAAATCAGAGCTCATAAAACAGTAAGACCACTCATGACAGGGTGATGGGACTCTGCTTTCTGGTCATCTTTTTTCAATTCCATGCTAAGTCAGGAGGATTCATCAGGACATGATATACTTCTCCTGGCAGATTTCCTGGTATTTAGAGCTGTCGTATAATAGTAGAAGAATTTTCTTTTTTAGGGGCAGCATTTCAGTATTTTTCAGATTTGGTTGCTCATCTACTTTCAGGAGCAGCTGAGATTTGGAAAACACAAATCTCTCCAGAAGGGGAGTAGAGCACAAGGAATTTCTCAGCGACTACCAGTGTACAATGTCCGAGCAGAATCAGAAAGATCAATTGTAAAAAATACCATTTGCTCTTTTGAGATCTATGAAAATAGACTGCTGAAATAGATGGCATTCTCATACCAATACTGGTATGGAGTTATTTTCTAAGTCTTTCCCAAGAAAACCTGTCAGTTAGGCGAAACAGAAACTTTCCTTGGAAAAGTTCATTTAACTCAGTATATTGATCTGGGCTTAGTGAGCCCAGAATAGATTCCAGGCTGTGAAAGACTGAGATTCATACCAACCAGTACTCAGGGATTAAAGCACTCTCATGAGATGGAGAAGACCCAAATTGAAATACTTACTTCTCATTTAAGAAGAGAAGACAGGTAAATATTTGGGTAAAGGGGTGAAACAGGATGGTTCCTTTTGATAGAAAAAGATATTTCTTCATAAACCTGTTTGTCTAAGAGCTGCTTGAGTCATGGGGAACAGAACCAGACTTGTTTGTGTTACTATCATATTCACCTGATTTGTCAACAGAGTCATTTTCAGGTTATTGTTTGTACTCAGGCAGAGACAGTCGTGCTCTCTTACCCATGTTCCCTTTTCTAAGCAAAAGGGTTTTCTTTTCAGTCTGTCCAGAATGGAAGGTTTCAGACTTCTAATTTTTTAAACAATGCGAAACTTGTTAGTTTTCTATTCTGAGGCATGTTAGATCTATGTAAATGGCTAAAGCCACAAAAAATACCACATTCTGCTGGTATAATGCCGGTATAAAGCTGGAGCTATCAAACCTGCATAGCATAATTATCTTTTCTACAAATGTTCTTGAAATGGGATTTCTATCTTTTTCATAATACTCATCATATTTTACTCTTTGCTTCTCTGCGTTACTCACAGCAATTTTATGTACTGCTTTCCATTTCTCCTCTGGTCAGGATGAAATTTGCTGAGAATAAGGACTCTGAGATCCTTTCTCCCAGATGATGCTCCCAGTTTTGCATATGGCCCCGGGACATGTGTCCAGAGAGAGGTCTTGTACCAAGTGCACACTCACAGGGATGCCCAGATATTGGCAGCACATGTGAAAGAATGCATTTGAAAAAAAAAAAAAAAAAAAAAGGGGTGAAAACCCCTTGCTGGAAAAAAATATCTGTTGGGGACAAACACCTTCCAAAAAGCTTATGAATCCTTGGCTGGAGTGGCAACAGTATGTTTGGTTGATATGCTCTTACTTGTCTTAGCAAAGTCCTCTAAACCTAGTAACTGAACCTTTGTTTTCAGAGTTAGCATTACTAGGCTTAAATATGGAATGAAGTGAAATGAGTTGCTGATGCGTTCAGATACTTATCTATTATCGAAAAATGCACTTCTCCCTAAGTCTGATTGGTAGTCATCATGCATTTCAGAGGTAAATATCGCCTTTGGTGAACACTGAATCCAGCCAGCAGGAGCAAAGAGTGCTTATTAAATCAGCAAATGTATTGAAGTCATTCTCATAAAAACAGATAAATGAGTTCAGTTAGCCTGAACTCATGGAACTATGTGGAGCCTTCCCTGAAGTCCTCTCTTTGCTGTGCTCCTGGAGCCCTGAATTATTATAATGGCCCACATGCTCTCTTGAGTTTTAAAATGAATATTTAGCTGTATTGACTTGTTGGTAGTTATGTCATAGGCAGATCCTGTTTTGACAATGGGAACTGAAAAAAGGAAAAGGATGGCTTTGATCTCTTTGAAAAGACTGCCCTCTTAAACCATACTTGTGTTTGCATTTTTAGAATGGGGGAAAAGCCTTGCCATACTAGGGTGTGAGTCTACATCCTCTGTTTTAAAGATCTAGAATGAAGGATGCTAAAGCAAGAGCACAGCTCACTGTACACTGGCTGTGAATATAAACCCTACCCCTCGTCATAGCAAAGGGTCACAGTCCCATACCTGACTAGTTAGCAGATGGTAGTTTTCCATGTGTATTAACAAGGAAGTAAAGTCTAAGGAGATTTATTTAATACCTGCTTGTTCACGCATGCATGCATTGGTAGAAGAATTGATTTCTACTTTCTAAACACTGTATTTAAAACATAAGCAAGTGGAACTATAACATAGCTACCAAGTGGCTTAGTGAGCAGCATATCAGAAAAGCAGAAAGATATCACAGTTCTCAGTTTGATCATCATTTGTCGTAGTAGACTTTGAGTGACTTTTGTCAAATTGCTTCATCTTCCTGTGCCTCATATTGCTTCATCTTCCTGTGCCTCATATTCTAGAGCTCTAAAAAATCAGGATAAAGAGATCTTTTATAGGATGTTTGAGGCAAGGATTTGCTATCAGTCTATATATTACTTCATTAGGAAATACTGGTTTTTTGAAAAATGATCATTCAAAGCATGTAAAAACTAAGTTCCTGTCCAGAAACAAACAAACAAAAAAAAGTTGTTTCAGAAATATTCAATAGTTTCATAGTGCTGAAATTCTTGTGAGGATGAGGCTGGGAGTACTTTTGAGGACTAAGGCTTTGTGCAGTGCAGGACAAGTTACAGAAGTTCCCTTATTTATCCCTAAGTTATCCCTTATCACAGAGCACAAGTGTCTCACTGTCTGCCCTGGGTGGTGGGTCACAATGGTTAGGATTCTTTGGGGAACTCCAGATTTTGGCTCTTTAGCCTGGCTTGCAGGGGCAGGAGGTTGAGGATAAGAGAAATGATGGCAAAATACAGGAAGAGAAAAAGACACAGCATGTCACTTTCCAGGGAGATTGTGAGTCATAAGTTAGACAAATATTGTCTGTCAACTCTACACTTTTCTGCATTTTCCTCCATATATATATATGTGTGTGTGTATACACATATATATAGATAAACTTCTAAATGCTTAGCTATAATTTAAAATTTATTAGAAAGTTTCTTCCCTGGTTCTCTGCTTGTTTTATTCCAAAGACAAGAGAAAAGAGGTGGAAACAAAACTGTTCTCAGTACAAATCAGATCAGCCCCTTCAATTTCTTTGTTATGGTAATTGGTAATTACAGGAAAAAAAAATCTTAATTTAAGATGAAGATCGCTCCAAGTGTACCTCCCCTACACATGATCTGTCAGCAGCGCGCTTTTGGATGACACCTATACTGAAGGTTAGAAAAGGTCACACAAACTCTCTGAGCAGCCACCAGCCACAGGTCTCACACCTCCTTTCCCCAGCACTTGGGGAGCAAGTACAGCAGCACTGAGAACTGGGGTCATTGAAATGAGATCCAACGAGAGGCAGCTCATTGACATAGTGTATTTCCCCCCCAGCTTATCCCAGCAGACTGAAAACTATGTGGTGGTGCTGCTGAAGCCATCAGAAAGCCTTTGAGCAAAATTCAGAAGCTTAAAGAGGGTTAACCCCTCTCAGGGAAGACACATTGCCTGGTCTTCTGATGGAGCTAGGTGGCTCCCTGCTCCCAGGAGGATGATGGTGGCTGCAGGAAGCTGGTGTTGGGTCGCTGCACACCTGCATCCATGAATAGGACCTTCAGAGCAAAATCCTACCTAGCTTTGTGCCCATCTGCTGCTCTTCAGCAGAGTGCTCACTGAGTGATGGCTGGTGATCCCTGTCCTCCAAAGTCAGCTTCTGTACATGTCCCTGCAAGGCACTCAATTTCTAGCTGGACACCGAACCAGTGTTAGGTTATGGCATTTGTACTAACTACCACATTCAGTGTTGGATTTTGTATTCCATTTCTGCTTTCATCCTGTCTTGAACCCTTGGCCAGAGTTAGAAGGTTCACTGAGGGCTACCCATCACAGCTCCTGACACTCCCCCAGCCTGCAGGCAAGCTTTCCTGGCAGTCTTTGGTAAGCTTTGCTCCCAGCAATGTGGAGGAACTGCTCTGATGAGTACCCAGGGGCTTCGGTGGCAGAGGGGAGGTCAAGAAAAAGAGCTGTTGGGCTTATTTCCCCAGCTGCTTAATTATCCAGTTGCCTTTCTGGCCATGTCCCCTTGCCTACACATGTAGACATGTGCTTGTCTGCACACATACACATACAGAGCAGACTTTTCTAAGTCCAGATTAGAAGGCTCTTATGCAAAATGTGGATTTATTTATTTCTTTATTTATTTATTTCCTGAAGCAAACAGGTAACATCCATGACAGAGGAATTAGATTCAGCTAAATTAGATGTAAGCAGAACCAAATATTTTTGAAATGGTCCTGAAAAAGTGGGAAAATATTCATACTTCAGAAAAGTATTTGCTAACACTGCTGAAAGGAGTCATAATTTGATTCAAGGATAGCCTCATCCCTTTGTTTCCTTCTGAATGCTTTTGGGGACTTTCTTGCTAACCTTGAAAAAATATGTGTGCTTACGTAGGCTGATTTTATACTATTGTGTTCTTGGTTTGGTTTGGTGTTGTTTGGTTTTTTTAAACTATTATAAAAACAGGAAACAAAGAAAAAGCCAATGATGTGAAAGAAATTTCCAGTTGCATTTTGGTGCTTGACAGTGTGTATAGATGTGCTGAAAAATAATGCAGCCTCTCAGCAAACATAAAAGGCATACCTGCACACTCTCTGATACAGCACAAATGAATCTGCCAACAGAGAATAAATTAATAATGCCAGTGATTACTGAACTTTAAACAAATATATTTCACTGTTAACCAGGCGGGGTGTGAAGTCAAATGCAGTCACAGATTGTATAATACCATTTCATAGAACATTCTATTTGTCCATAAAAACTTTAAATGTAAAGGTAGAAGGAAAGGACTGTGTATATTCAGTGGAAAATACCTAACAATCTTGCCACACTAATGGGACATATTTTCTGGACAGGAGCAAACTCAGGTGAAACCTTACTTCCATTAAAAGGCTGAGCAGTATTCTTTATAGATGATGTGAGAAAAGCCAACAGAATCTGATGTTATCTGGATTTTCTGCTGTGCAGCAAACAATTTGTTGTTGTTTACTGGTAATTTCTCAGTTCTAATAGAGTTAAACTGGAATTGCATCGGTAATATCACTAGCAGTTTTCAATCTGGTTTTGCTTTATGAGATTTTTAAAGAGTTGTTTTGGTGTTCCCATTAATTCTTTCCCTTATCGTACAACCAGTTACAGGATTACCCTCTCTCACTATAGATTTTGTATGTGCTGTGTTTGTATAATAAGTTGAATCAGGACTAAGGTAACAATTTGTGGTAAGTGAAATCATATGGAAACTTCTTAGAGTGTGCACTGCCCATGAAAAAACAGCTACTATATTGAAAATAATGTTTACCTCACAGAACTATGGCAATTTTAAACTCTGAGTCACACGCTCCCTGTTTTTTCAGCTTTTGGCTATTTGAGCCTGAGATGAGAGCTGCCACCACCAGCATCCTGTATTCCTGAGAGCTGACACACTTGGCATTGAACAAAGGCTTTTGCTGGATACAAGGCAGCACCAGTGTAGATGAGGAGTTCCTGACAAGAATAGCAGTATTTTCTACAGAAATAAACATCATATCTTTCAGCTGCAGTTAGGTAAAAAGTAAGGGTCTGTGACAAAATCTCCAACCCAGGCCATTCCTTGGGAGTCTGATTTTCACCCAGCAGCAGCACTTAAAAGGCAGAGCTGTTTGACGTCTCACTGCTTTATCAGCCCAGGGTGAAGCCCACAATCACTCAGGAGCTGCTCCCCATTCCTGCCTGGGTGCCACAGTGAGAGGAGTGGGTCAGCTGGCTCCGGGGGAGCAGTCTTACCCATCTCATTTAACCTGATGCTGCTAGGATTGGAGCTGCTTCTCTCTGCCCAAGTGACTTAAAAACTCACAGGTGCAGGATGGCAGAGTGCAGCACCAACTCCTTACACATGTGGGTTTACGTTCATCCTCCTTAGTGTTTCCTGATGCACAGCTGCTTCCCCATCCCACATGAAGCGCAATATAACCTGTTCCTGTCAGACAGCTCTCCCACACCATCAGTGAACGGAGTAGGGCCATCTAGGAACCAGGACTGCAGCCATAGCTGTCCCCACATTACGCTTGATGGCACCACCTCTCCTATGAAGAAAGGCTGAGAGAATTGGGGCTGTTCAGTAAGGAGAAGAGAAGGCTCCAGGGAGACCTATAGGGGCCTTCCAGTACCTAAAGGGGGCCTACAGGAAAGATGGGGAAGGACCCTTTATCAGGGAGTGTGGCACTAGGTTGAGGTGTGGTGGTTTTAAACTGAAAGAGGGAAAATTTAGATTAGATGTTAGGAAGAAATGTCTCACTATGAGATTGGTGAGGCACTAGAACAGGTTGCCCAGGGAAGTTGTGGATGTCTCACCCTTGAAGTGTTCAGGGCCAGGCTGTATGGAGCTTTGAGCAACCTGCTCTAGTGGGAGGTGTTCCTGCCCATGGCAGGGGTATTGGAACGAGATGATCTTTAAGGTTCCTTCCAAACCAAAACATTATATGATTCTATGATCTATGACCTGAGTTTCAGTATGTCATAACTTTTTTTTTGTTTGCACCTCTGTAGAGTTACAGCTTGCCTGAACCATCACCAACTTTGAGCAGCATTTGGAGAATTGGGACACACTGTCCAGCGATACCTGGCAAAGTGAATGGAGTGACAGCCGTGGCTCTGACCTTCCTTCCAGAAACACTGGTGATGCACACTCTGCCTGGGCTGATCAGCTTACAGAGATGCTCGCAGCAGATCTGATGCTGTAAGGCAGATCAGATGTACGGCATGTGCCCTGCATCTACAGTCAATCTAACACACTCAAAATGCATTCAGGCCACAAGCTCATGCAGAGCATTGGACGTGCCCTCATGCTTCTCTCCAGGACATCCTGGCTTGTCTTACAGCCACCTCATTTCTGTGCCCTTGCTCTCAAGAGTTGCTTTTTGCAACACACTGGGCTCAGACCTTGTGGACTTTGGCCATGTTATCTGTGCAAAGGTTTATGATATTCTACTAGGTATAAACAAATGCTGTGCATTAGACCGCTTATAGACTCAAACATTTGGTGCAAAATCACATTCACACTTCACTTACCAGATCCCATAGCCCCAGAGAAATGAGGACCATTTGTTCCGAACCACATGAATATAACTGAGAACAGGATGGAGGACAGCTGGGAGGAGTTATCTACGTGTATCTTAAAGGCAGTTTACTGGTCAATAAATATAGGTGTATCCATTACAGCTGTATCCAGAGGCTGCACAGAGAGGTGTAAGTGTACATATGCAGACCATAAAGCTTTCTAATATTATTCAAGAAGGATGACACTGAAATTGCTTCCTCTGCCCTTCATGAAGATGAGGTGTGTTGACTGACAGAGGAAAGCCATTGCCTTTGCTCAGAGACAACTTACACTTTTTAAGTGACTCCTGAACTGCTGAAGTCAAACAAGTCTTGCCAATGAAAACAGAGTCAATAAAGACAATTGTATTTGTTTAGCTCAGGAGACTGGAAATATAGGTGAATAACACAATAGCAGAGTTTGCTGGGAACCTGAGTGTCTTTTCCAGGGACAATCCTGACATTTTAGGCAAGGCAAAAAGCCTTCCAAATTCGTATGAGGAGACAAAAATTTCAAATTTTACAGTACCTAAATTTTCTGGGAAATGTTGGCTTAGTACTTAATAATTTTCTCACATGCCTCATGTTTGAACATTTCATTTCAACACAATAAAGTCCTTTGTTTTTTTTTTTACATTTGTGGTTAGTTTCATTTACAGGTATGTCATATGAAATGTAATTTGAATTCCCATAAAAAATTTAGTGGGAATCTCTTCTGCTTAAACTTTTTGACCTGTTGCAAACAGTATCTACTTAAGAAATCATGGCGTTATCAAGGTCTGGTATCCTTTATGTGTATAACAGAGTTACACTTACGGCTTTCTGGGTAGCTTATAATCAGAAAGGAATCCTGCACTTGTTAGATTGCAGTTTGGAGAGTCAGATTATATCTCTGTTGAAGCACATCCTGAGAAGGATAGAAGAGACTTATTGAAATTCTCTCTGTCCTCTTACGTTTTCATTAGTATTAATTTACAGCTTCCTTGGTGCCTTTTGTTTCCATTTTTTCTCTTTAATGAGCACTGGGAGAACTGGTCTGTTACAAAATACTAGCAAGACACAAATGGGAAATATCAGCTGAAAGCTTAGCAATATGAATAGGTTTTAGCAAAACAGCAAGAAAAGCTCAGGTTCTACTCCCACTCTTCCCGTACCTTAAAACCCTAAGAAACTTGTCAGCACTGTCTTTGGGACTAAAAGGAACTTCATCCTCTGAGATGAATGAGGTCAGGCTGCACATGGGGCTGTCATATCACAATATCTAAAACATGGTGAAAAAGACCAACAAAAGCACTCCTGCCACACAGCTTGCTAAATGTGGGTGTCTCCTGGAAGGTCAGCACAGCTTAGATGCCTCAGAAAGCATCTCAGTAAAGGCATTTGCTATGCAGAATTTGCTGCATTTCATATTCGATTGATTTAAAGTGTTATTTCTCACAACATGTATAATGCTCTACCTTATAAAATACATTTTATTTCTCATTTTCATTTCTTTATATAAATATATTTGCATGTGTGTATTTATACAAAATTAATTTAGAGCAGTGTTGACAATGATTTGTTAGATTTTCATTCTTTTAATTTTAGATTCATGCATCTGTTGTGATTTCTTTGATTTTATCTTGAGTTTTTTGCCTTACATGGGGGTGTGATACCTTTAGAAATGTTTTCCCACCTGGCTTCCAGTGGCTGCTCCAGGAAACCAGAGCTCCCAGGGACCTGCTAGTGCTCTGCAAACTTCTCTGCAACCTGAGGGTGCCCAAAATCACCCAAGGCACCTGAACAGCTGAATCCCAATTTGCAGCCCCTTCAGTGATGGAAAAAAATAGAGAGAAAAGCACAAGATGCTGACATGGAAATTAAGGGTTTCTAGCTGCTGCAGCCCATGTTGCTGCTTTTGCAGCCTGATAGTTGATAGTTGCTTCCTAAGTGCTGCTGCAGGATGGCCTTGCTTTCCTTTTCTCTGATTATACTACTGTTAGAGCTGCCTGTCGGGAGCTGCAGCCCTTCTGTTTCCTGACTGACCATGCTTGTGTGGAGTTGGATTTAGTGACAGTGCCCATGGGAATGGCTTGTAGGTGTTCTTGATTCCCTTCCCAGCCTGTTTGTTCTCTGATCTACAGATACTGAGATACAGGTGCTGGGGGGTAGGATTATGTGCAGTGCATCCCTGCAATCCCCACAGAGCAGGATTTAGGATGCTTAACGGAAGCAAAAAACCTCGTCTCTCTCCAGCAGCATCTTGCCCGGGCTGGAAATGATGCTCTGTTTGCCCAGGGCCCACCACCCAAGATGACTCCTGAGTTGGGACCAGTTTCCTGCACCTTGTTTTTTTAATTCTCTCTCTCTTACCTGTTGCTCCTCAGGATGAAGTTGAATTATATTCGCTTAATTTCAGAAAGCCTACTGTTTTGAAAATACTTGTGTGCCAGAACTGGTTTACTTACAGGTTTACTTATAGGAGATGGTTAGCTCTGGCTCACACAGAAAGGACCTTCCAAACATTATTGGGACAGAAACGGAGGTGCATGAGTCACAAGACTCATCAGATTGGTTTTCTTGCCCCACCTCTTGTGTCCAGTGATGAGGCATCCCAGTAATGCCAGTGCTCCTTCCCAAATGGGAAAATGCATCATGGCCTCCTCAGCTGGGAGTTGTTCTGTGCCTTGAAACATGAAACTTTAAATTCCTCCTACAGCCACATTTGACTTCTGTGACACGCAGATGAGCCCTCTTCCACAGTTTTTGAACCAGGAAAAAAAGGAGAATTATTAGAAGTAAAATATGTTATTAAATGGGAGCTGGCATGTGTCAGGCTTATTGATGGGAACTTGCATAAAATGTGATAATACTTCATTCCTACCTTAATTGAAGATATTTTCAGCCTAAGTGATGTGTAACTGCTCAGTGATTTAGTTCCCTTTTATGAATAATTACATTACATGTATTCTTTCTGGATATTTCCATTCATACATAGGGTAAGTGTATCTCAGAATAGCCTGTAAAGGGGGTCAGGTAGACCTCTCTTTATTGAATCCCTTTGAAAATGGCATATTTTGCCTTCTTAATGTCAATTGTTAAATTAATAAACACAATGAGAAACCTTCCAAATAAGAGGAACATTCCCTCCGCTTATGATCTAATTCCCTGGACACCTACTTACTAAAGATTTGACAGGAGTAACATGAAGCTACAGCATTCACTATGTGGTTCATTTTTTATCAAACAAGACAAAGAATGAAGGCTTGTCTGTGTTCGAAAGCTGTATCGTGTTTCTGCCATTTCTTTAGGCATTCTTACAGAAACCTTTCAGTTCTCCTTTTCTCATCCTCTGCAGGCTGATGTATTAGCAATAGCTTTCCAGTGATGAACAAAACGGTGGTGATTTTTGCATGAAGCATAGGAAGAGCCTCATTGTTACCTGTGTACTCACAAAATCACCAATTTCAAACTGTGATGAAAACAGAAATAATTATAAACACTTCAGCAAATAAAGAAATCTTCAAGAGTTATAGTTAACATTAAACACCACACAGAAAATTTCCCAGGCAACAGGCCAAGCTGAGATTAACTGGATCTTTTTTAAGAGGCGTTTGTAATGTAAATTTAAAACCAAACAGTAAAAAACACTTTGACAAACCTTTACATTGCTGCCACAATCTGCATCTAGACTCAATAAAATAATAGACAGGAAGGCTGCCAGCATCCAAGCCAGGAGTATGCAAATGCCCTATTCTGCAGCTCACAGATAGCAGCTGGAGAGCTGAATTTAAAAGCACCACTTTAAAGCTTTTCTAGGAAATAATTGAACACTTAATGATTTTAAATTTCCATGATAGCTCTAATGCCAAATTGTTGTTTAAATTAATTTATTTAACTGATGAGCAACACGTGTCTGGAAGATGCTTCCCTGTGTGTGTGTGTTTGTGACTCTGCTAGGGTGGTGACTAAAGCAAGAAATGTGATGGGACTTGGAGCTTGTCCCAGGGTAGCATGGCAAGCTGGGCAGGCAGTTGCCTCTGGACAAAGTGAAAACTCCCCCTTTTCATACCACAGAGTTACTTTGACATCATTGGTTTGGTGCCAACTGGATCTGCTTCCAGAGCAAACTAGGAGGGCATCACTCTTCAAACTGCAAGACCCAGACTTGCCTACAGCAAAGACAAAATGGCTTTTGCTAAAGACCTTGCTGGGTGATTTCAGTGTTTCAGTACCAGCTAAGTTGGTTCCTGACAGGTGGCGGGAGAGAAGACAGGCAGGTGAACAAGCAATGCCAGGATGGGGCATGTACAGGAACTTCCATCTCTGTGTCCAAGGTGTGGGGCAGAAGAAGCTCCCTGCAGAGCTGGCACTTGTGGCAAGGGTCCTGAGGTGGGGCATCACAGCAGGGTACCCCGCCTGGAGAAGGGATGTGAGAACGTGCATGGGGAGGGTTGTCAACAGATGAAGAGCCACTGTACCTTCCACAGTGTGCTCTAGCAAATTGCCTCTCACACAGGTCATTCTTCACCTCCTGCCTTCCTCCAGGGTAGTTTTACTATTGCTTCCCTTTTCCCGCCTTCTATCTCCCGTTATTTAGATGTAAAAGTCTGCAGCAGAAGGGCAGTGCCTCTGCAGGTGAACACAACGAGCTTAACACAGCTTTGCTGTTAGGTCAGCTAGCTCCTGTTTGAAGTGAGAAATAGTAATTTGAGGAAGGAGTTAAGCTAGGTAAGAGAAAACAATCGATCCCAAACTAAAGTCCGTGAATCCCCCATTTAAAACTGCGGTTCTGTTTTCTCAGTGTGCTGATGCCATTAGGGAAGACATACAAAATTTATGGGGATTCTTGACAGAGAAGTGGAGGAAATGTAACAGAAGCCTTCACACTCAAAAAAGGTGGAAGAAAGATGCATAGGAAATGATAATTCACAGTTTCTCAGAGTGCTAAGGGGAACCCATCACGAGGTGAAGGTCGCCATGTTCTTCCCTTTTTTCTGCTCACTTCCCTTGTCCTAAGGGAACTTCATTTGTACCACCTCTACATATCCACACTGCATTTGGCATGACTTGCCACCTCTGCTCATCATCTCTTCTGGTCCCAGGGCTCACTGTAACTTTGCCTGCCCTTCTATAGATCAAGCTCAAAGTATGCTGAAGAATTACTGCAAAGAAGTTCATAGTACCAAGGGCAAAATAGTACTTTCCTTGTGGATAAATAGGAATTTTCAGCTGCCAGGTCTCTGAATTAAAACACGTGCCTCAAGAGACTATAAGTCATGTTGGTGAAAAAAGTCCTCCACAAAAGCATTGTATGGAAAAAAGCTTGTGTGCCTTGCAGCATGAAAAAGGGAAAGAGAAATTCCAACCAGCCTGGTCTTGTAGAGGGATTAATCCTTCTTTATAAATTAGCTGCTTTGTACCTATGAAACATGTTTGATCAGACTCCAAATCACGGTAGTGATTAGTGCCAAGTGGGAAGCTGAAGAGCAGAGGAATGTCTGTTATTTAAATATTTTACCAGCCCCTCATCTGGGTTAATATTTTATTAGTAGCAAATATGCCTCTTTGCTAAGGAGTCTACAACGACTGCTCACCATGGTGCAGTACTGGTGGCCTTGCACAGAGGCAGTGTGAAAGACAAGTTGAGGGAAACACTCATTTCTTCTTTTCTAAGGATGTGCTGAATGCAATCACATTGATGTGTGTTTGCATTCTCTGTGCTTTGATTTCCAAGTCTGATTCACACAATTCAGCTTTTTCCCCACTCACAGTGTTTTCTGGAGTACATACCAGCTTCTGCATAGCTGCGTCATCTAAACTGTACCAGAAAGCTGAGTCTGTGCCTGATTAGGATGGTGCCAGTGAGGCAACGGTCAGGTCAGTAGGATGGAGAGATTTGCAACACTATGTAGAAAAGTAGTTCAAGCCTAGCTCTGAAACAGTCATTGGTGGTGGGATAGGCTTGCCCATGATTTGGTCTCCTATATTCACCACCAAATGTTTCATTGCAAAGGGCCTCTCCTTCTGTAGGGAAGACAAGCACAGTGAGCGCTGGCAGGAGGCACACCACCAGGTCTCTGACAATATTGAGAATGGATAAAGCAGGGCAAGTCAGCAAGTCCCTTGACCACAGCAGATGTGGGTAAGCAGCATTATTTGAGAAGATTCTGGTTTGGGTTTGTTTTTGGTTTGGTTTGGGTTGGTTTGGGTTGGGTTGGGTTGGGTTTTTTTGTTTGTTGTTGTTGTTGTTGTTTTGTTTTGTTTTTTGTTTTTTTTTTTTCTCTGGCTTCAGACAGTGAAGCTGGAGCCAAACTTGCAGTTAGTTTCTTGGATGGACTGTGCACCCAGAGTGGGGGAAACAGAGGGTAGTGCTGCCTTTATAGTCACCTATATATCAAAAAAGCAGATGTTGGATATGTGACTGCAGGAGCCTCTGCCCTGCACAGTATGGGACATCTCTGCTTCTGGAAAAGCAATGGTTTTCCAGGCACTCTGTGACTTAATCTTGGGATGTCTCTTCTCTTCTCTTTGCTCTTTTTTCTTTCTTTCATTTAAAGGAAAGCAATTCCTTGAGCAATGAATAGGATCTTGAAAGATGGGTATCTCAGTGCTCAGAGTGCAACAACCAGAGCAGGATGCAGGAATAGACTGTTCTCTGTGGCAACCTGATCCAGCCATGAGCAACCATCTTCAGTATAGAAAATGAAGATAATTACAAAATTAAAAAAAAAAAAAAAAAAAAAGAAAGCAAAAAAAGAATCCCAACCAACAAGAACACAGTTTCTCTGGTCAGCTGATTCTGAGGAGCATATCAGTCAGTATATGGGAGTAGAAGGGTGCGTTGGCAGGCTGGGGTCATGGAGCTGCAATGATAATGTAAATCATCATAATGAAAAAATGATATATTAAAATAAAACTTATGGGGAATTTGCCTGATTGTGTGATGCTACCAAGTCCTAAACCATTAATTTTCTTGTATTTTTATGCATATCTAATTGTTCTGTTAGACCCAATCTTGCAGGTTTGCCAGCTCGTAGTGGAATGTTTGTTCTACCAGAAATACTAAAAAAAAAAATGTTTTTTTTCATTATTTTGGTGGAGGAATACACAAAAGCATAACCGGAATTTGCATGAAATCTAGTATTTTTAGTGATTGTCATAACAACTAGGACCACTCTGCTTTAGATCCTTCCTCCATTCTTTCATATTCTATGTCTTACTAAATTAATTAAAAAATTGGGGAGCCCTCCAGTGGCTAAAATTATAGACCCTACATTACCAATGTGTTAGACACATTCAAAAGTCTGATGGTGTCCTTGGACTTCACAAAAATCTATACAATTTTAATATGGAATTTTTCAAAATGTTACTTTTTTACTGAGGAGACTACTTTTAAAGGGTTTATCCAGTTAAGACCATGTAGAGGTACTTGGGAAGAAAATTGCCTAGAAGTTCTTTTCAGAAAACACCCTCAAAAGCAACATATGAAATATCAACTTTAAGTTCTTAGATGTCATCTTTTAAATGTAAACACCAGGAATTTGAGAATATTGTGTGTTTGATAAAAAAATTGTTCTCCCACTCCTCTGACTGGTATTTTGTGTTCTTTTTTTCATTCCCAAAAAAACCCCAACTTCTGTGTGTGTGTCTGAAATGAGACTCTTGACAGTGACAATCTCTATGCTGATTATCTAAAAGCCTGTATATTGCAGATTTATCCAGAAATGATGCCAACAAAGGTTTCTGTTAAAAGAAGGGAGAAAAGCCTGCAAACCTAAACTTAGGTTTGCAGCCCAGAGCTTATTTCAATAAGCTAAACAAAAAAAGCATCGAGGGACTCTGCTCTGGATCCTCCTTGATCTCACTTCTAAAATGCTCATTGATTTCCATGAGAGGGGATTTGGACTAAAAATCTGTGGGTAAGTGTTGCAAAGAAAAATATAATCTTTAAGATAACAAATATGTCCTACTACGTGCTTCATCTGTTTGTTAAATTAGTCATAGAATTGAACACAGAGGGAAAATAAGTAACATTTTTATAAATGAGAACATTTGGGACCATTTAATCTGTGCCTCATTCCAAAAAACGAGGAACCTGATGCAAAGCCTGTTTAAGTCGATAACTTTTGGCTCGGGCTCTTAGAGAAGGATAAGTGGATCAAACTAAGAAAAATGTTAAATCTCCCTTTGAGCCAGGAGACCATCTTCTGTAGGAAGTGACTGCCAGGCTCCTGGCCTGCTTTGCCGTCAAGTGGGGTGGAGACAACCAGCCTAGTACTTGAGCTCCTGGTCAGCTATGGCTGGTTGTCAGCTGCAGAGCAGCCATGAAGCAGAGCCAGTCTGGTCACTAGCCCAGAAAGACCTTCCTGCCCTCTGATTAGCTGTGAACTGACATCAATACCTTGAAAGACCTCTTGGTATTACCTTGTTTTGCTCTCCTCTCAAACATTGCAACAGGTTCCTGTTGTTTTGTGTACTCCTCCACAGTCTGCAAGTGATCCCAGCACTTTGTAGGCAGCCTGAGACAATGTCCCATCTCCCAGAGCCTGCATGATGGGACATGCATCATATTCCTACTGTACAAGAGGAAGGTCACCCGCTCACACAGGCTTATCTCAGGGTACCCACCACCAGCCCTGGTGCTGGGCTTCAGGGAATGACAGCCACCATAAGAAAGTTGAAGAGTCAGCTTTGACCTGAAGAAAATCTCTTCCTTCCGGAGTATGAGAATGGCCAACTTCTCCTATTCTGCACCGCTACCAATGGCTGCTGCTGCTGCTGGTGAAGACCTGTCTCAAAGGTCTTCTGATGGCCATCACTGCACAAGACCAGCATCTCTTTCCTAAAGAAAAGAAGGTGCATGTTGCAGCTTTCGATCATCTGCAGAAGCACAAAAATAGCATGGGGTGCCTACAAGTTGAAAGCCGTCTGTGTCAAGAGCTGTCAAAAGCTGTGGTTGCCACAGGGATAATTGGTTTGTGCCAGCTGTAGTTGATGGATACCAAGCTGATGAAAGGAGACAGGATAATATGCCTTCTGTTGTTTAATTAAGGATTTTCTAAATCTGCATAAACTGAAAGCTCTGGATGCTGAAAACCACCCAAATGGACCCCAATATTCATAGCAATGGGAGAATCCCGGGGAAACAGGGTTCCTCCCAAAATGTGCATGCACCTATGTAAAGCATCCCCTGCACAAGAAAAGGCCATTTGGCGATGCACTTGCCCTTTATTTCCCACTGAACTGCTCCCTGCAGATTAATGTTTGTCAGAATCTTCCCTTATCTCAGGGGCTGCAATCTTTACTTAATACCCTGAGGGAGGGACATCTTGGGTTATTTTGCACAGCACAAGTGATTGAAATACGACAGCAAACTGTTAACATGATCCCCAAAGTACTGGCTCACAGCCCAATATCTTTTCTACAGTTGTTTCAAAGAAGGTGATTAATAGCATATCAGAGAGTTGTTCTGTATACCAAACATTACTTGGAGGACTGTAAATAGATAAAAACAAACTATCAACAACCACATACAGAAATAAGGACAGGTACTCAAAAGGTGCTGAGAATCTCAGTTGTCGAATCATACTTTTAATGTTGTTAATAGTAGGTATCAAGAGGGGATGAATAGCTCCCAAATTAAATTTGAAGCTAATCTCATAGCAGGAGGGAAAGACTCATGCAGATAGTAGCCTTATCTGAAGGATATAGTAATAAAATCCAACCTGGACAACACAAGCTAATACACCAAGAAAAAACAAAGAAACCTGTGTAGCTGTTTGTTGGGGCTTAAGGTGTTTGAAACGCAGCAATGTTGGAGTAGTGCTGGGGGCAATGATGTGGGGCAGAGGAAGAAAACCAGCTGTAACCTCACAGTGTGGCACAGCAAGAAGACCAGGCAGTTTGCAAGAGCAGGGGTTATTGTTGTGAGTCTGCACAAAGTGAAAAAGGTTGTGTTCATCTCACAGGACTGACACACAGGGGAAAAAAAATTACTACTCCATCAAGCTCTAAACTTGTGAAAAAGGGGCCAGTGATGACAGGGTGAAGGTTTATGTCTCTCATACCTCTCTCTCTGAGTTCTCCCCTTGCCCTGTTTACCCAGTTTTGCAGGGAAAGGACCTGCTCCTGGGGGCAAACCCCTTCTGGAAGAAGCTGTAGTGGCATAACCTTCCACCCCAGCCAGGGTTCACCAGGGCATCTGATTCTCCTGGAGGACTGATGAGTGCCCCACAGCCTGGCTGTTCTCTGATCTTTAGCTGCAGAAGCAATGGTTAACAGAAGAGATAACAGGAAGGGGAATACAGGTGCACCATCCACTGCCCAGCCCCAGGTGAAGCAGAGCAGCTGAGTGAATGGAGGAGGAGTAAGGCAGATGAAGAAAGGTATAAAAGGATGGTCTCATAGCTGCAGAGTTATTGTTGCCATCTCAAAACTGCAGTAATGTTTGGTGAAGTGTGTCTGTCCTTATCACAAATATGAGATAATGGGAAAAGATTCAGAGATAGCTAACCAGGATCTTAAAAAGCATGGAGTGGCTTTTACTCCAGGAGCAGCCAGAGACCAGGACTCCCCAGCTCAGGAAAGGATGTATTCAAGGACGGATGTGCTAGAGGTCCACCAGGCAGCATAGGAATTTCGGTAAGAAATGGCTATTGGTTGTTCTATATGAGTTTTGAGCCCCACCAAGACCTGGTGACACTAGAGGGGTGACCCGGGTGGAACTCGTAAAAGGAAAAGTTTTTTCACAGAGTTGCAGTAAAATATTCACACTGGATCAAAAACAACTGAGTGAACTCACAAACATCCACTGCAGGTTTTTAAACACCAGAAGAACCTTTCTGGATCAGGAGCTGCAAATTTTCAAAGGCTGGGAGAATATTCTAGGAAAACACGCTAAACCTGTTTTTGTACTCTTGTTTGTGTCTACTATAATCATGGTCAGTGGCTAGATCCTGGGCCAAAATGACAAATTTTGACAAATTCAGTATAGCCACTCTGATATCTCTGAAGAGGTGTATGTCCCACAGGTTTCCATAAAGGGCTATAGTTCCTTTTGCTACACCACAAGAGCTGCACTAGGCTACCCCTTGTGCTTTGTTTCTCTCTGCTTTTATTGAGACAGCTGTCATGGTTAAGCTACATATCTCTGCACCTTAAGTGGTCACTATCTTCTCCAAGGCAGAGCAGGCAATAACAGAGGGGAGTCCAAGTATTTAAATCATGGGAGGGGGGGGGAAGAGTTTTTCCAAAGATTTTGGCAGTGATTCTTTTTTTATTGTTTTTTTAGCGTTGAAAAATGCTTTCAGGTCTGGTTGGTGGTACCTTTGGTTGTAGTTCCCCCAGAGCAAGCTACAGCTGGACCATTTTTCAGTATTCTATTTTTCATCTCCCTGTGCTGAGTTGCTTCAGGTCCTAGACTCTGGCTAAAAGCAATGGATCTCACAGAAGTCTATCTGATATGAACCCAAAAAAGCACAGCCCAGAACCAAACATACACTGTTTGACTCCATGCTGTTACTGAATCAGGGAACTGGGTTATGACCACTCCTCTCTCCCAGGTGCACTGGGCTTGGATCAACCCCTTGTCACTTTGCAGGTGGAACTGGCACTGGCAGCTCTCCAGGGTATGCACTGCATGTTCAGCTTCTCCATTTCTGCCCTGAGATACTCTCTGGCTGCTTTTGAAGATTGTGAAAATAATCAATAATAGATTAAACTGCACGTTTTCTTCAGGCAGTGGGTCTGCTTACAAGTAATGAGTGTTTATGAACTGAGGAAGGCATCCCAAAACTACTGAAATGCTCTGGTAAGCCTGAACCTAGTTTTTTTTATTTTTCTTTTCCTGTATCTGCAAGCTCCGTGGTACCCCTTTAATTGTGCTTAGGGGATAAATTTAAATCACTGGCACAGTTCTGGATGGCTTTGCTTTTATCACATTTGGAAACAGGGCTAGTCCCCCCTTTTGCTATTTTTTTCTTAATGATGTGCTTTTGTCAGCAAAGATGAGTTGGTAAAGACGAGGATTACATTTAAATTCAGCTGTATTTGTAGTTTAAACATGTGGGAAATGAGATGAGGGGAGGAAGAGCTTATGCTAATCCAAACAAATGGGAGTGCTCGTAAAATTTTCAGATGGTTTATTTGAAATAGCATTAAATGCTGTTTGCAACCTGATGCATCTGTGAAACCAGGGCTGTCAAAATGCACTCACCTTTTGTAATACAACCATTCCTGGGCTTTAAATGAACATACACAGCCACAGGGATGTGTGTTGCTTACGCAAAGCAATTCTTAACTAATGCACAAAGCCCATCTTTTAACTCATTCAGCTAATCAGATGAAGGCAGAAAGACAGAAATGATGAGCTTGTGAGCCCACAGCAGATCTGCCAGAGCTGGGACAACAGTGCAGGAATCTGCCATTACCGTCCCAAGCCCTAATTGTCCTCCCAAGGCTGCAGTGAACCTGTGCCTTGGCATCCTGAATGAGTGATTAAGCCCTGTCAGCAGTTTGTCTCCCTGCTCCAAAGGAGAGATTACTTTGCAGAGTAGAACAAGGCTGCCTGGGCAGCTAATAAATCACCTCTTTCCTTTTTGAAAGGCAGTGTCTGCTCATGTGCCCCTTTAACTTGGCTGTTTCTCGGAGGTGATGCTTGCTTTCTGTGCCAAGTGCTCCATCAGCCCTACTCTGAGTGGGACAGTTGGTTTCAAAGCCATTTATGGGGATGAAAGCCACAAAGACCCTTCACCCCGAGCCAAAGATCTCACTTTTCTAGTTCTAGGGCTGGCAAGAGTAAGTGGAATTGTCTGGTTTGTGCTAATTTTGTCCTTTATGCCCAAAGTAAAAGGCAATGGACAAAATAGGGGTACTAGAAGAAAACATCCTGCCAGGGATTGGTGAGGTGTCCCTCTTTGAATGGGGAGCTGCTCCTATTCAGATTCTGCAGATGCTGCCCGTATCCACAGAAAGTGGAGACTACCTTACCCTTTCAGTCAGCTCAGTGAGCATTTCTGGGGAGAATCAGAGAGCAGCTCGCCCTCATGGGTGGTTTTCACTGCTGTCCAGTAAGCCATCCCAACACAAGACATCAAAATGACACTATGCATGTGTCCACCATGCAGCCATTCAAAGTTCTGCACACAAAGTCCTTCTTCTGAAAGATTTTTTTTCTTTTTCTAATAAATCATCCTCTCCACCAACATGTGTGTTAAACAAAATTGATTTTTTTTTTCTGATAAATAAACATACATTTTGGATTTCGGGGAAGCTTTTTATCCACTTTTATTTCTATTCCTCTTCCTTAGTCCTTTAAAACAGGCCTCCTGGCTTAAATTTCCAATGCTGAAGAAGTTATAATGATTCCAATATTCAATATTTTTGTTGAAATTATGTTGAGAAAATAGTTTTTAATGAAACACTTTTACTATTTCTCATCTCTGTGCAATCTGTCTGATTTTCTAACTCCTTAAAATGACAAAAAATATTGGTCTGTTCAGAGATGCTGGCCCAAAGCCCATCACACCCACAGACTGTAGTTTTATTATGTGAAATGTTTGTCTATGGAATTGTAACCTTAGTCTAATGAAGAAAAAAATCTGTTATACAAGCAATCCCACCAGAACATGGAATTAAAGGACAAATCCAATCTAGGCAACTCAGAGGAGTGGACATGTATTTACTCTCTTGAGATTACCTCTTAGCAAGTGCTAAGATACCACAGGGAGAGGTGCTGTTACAAAAAGAAAACACAGATAGCTGGAGCTGATCTACTCACGAGTATACCAGCAAACATTTCAGCTGCTGCTTTCTAGCACTTGCTCTCAAGAGTAGCTCTCTGCAAGAGTAGCAGGTGCCCTAGATAGCATGGGTGGAAAAAAATCTAATCTAGCATCTAATTTTGCAGGATACAAAACAATTCAGGTAGATATTAAATGATCTCAATTCTTGATTTCAGTGAAAGCTAAAAGTGCTTTGCTACGCCACCGGGCTAGGCAGAAAGAGGCTGTGCTTACCGCTTTCAATAAGAAGCTCTGCATATGTTAGTTTGCTTCTGCTATGGATGGAATGAAATGCAGGCGATATTTCTTGGTGAGTTGTGGGTATTTCTGCAAATTGCTTTCATGACCTTGCAGTAATTCCAACAGATAACATGATATTTCTCCCCCTTCTTTTATAAATCACTCGTTTGTGTTGTGTCAGTTTAGGAATATAATCACCCAAGCATATTGCTCAATACAACATTGTGTTTCTTTCTTTTTCTGGTGACCTAATTTAGCCATGTCCAAACACTTCTTGGTTTCACTGTATCTACTTTGTAATTCCTGGTACAACAAACTATTCACAAATAATAGATGAACTGTTTCTGTAGCTTTCCTTTTCCCCAAAATTGACATAGCAACTTCATTTTGAATGTGCCACTATTTCCCAAACTCACATTTTTCAGGGTCTTCACATTCTGCCTCTCAGCATGCCCTGATGTGCTCTTGCTTTGATGATGCTGAGCAGCTTGGGGGATGGTCTTTTATCTCATACCTTGCCTCCCTGGGGAGTGGTAGGCCAGGTGCTCCTCTGCCTGTCCCACCAGCACAGCCTGATTCAAGGTTGACAACAAACTCCTGCCTGGGAATGTGCTGTGACAGCCAGGTGTATGTAATTGCTTTTCTCCAGGAAGGCATAGTCCCCTAATTTATGCTGCTCCCTTTCGCATGGGATAAACAAATTTTTATTGAGGGTGAGGAAGAACACAATTACAAACTTGTCCACATAAAGCCATAGTTATGGCTAGCAAGTTTGTGCACAGAGTGGTGGGATCTGAGATGTGCTCCAGGGGAAGGTCTTGGAGCACAGCCTCCCCTTTCCCCAGAGGAATGCTGTGGCTGCACTGTACCTGTGTCACTTGAGATCTCTTTATCTCTTCCATTTGGTGTTTAGCGATGCCATGAAAAGAGGGACAGCTTCTCCAGGAGAAGTGTGAGTGCCCTAAGTCCTCTCTCTCCATGTGTTGCAGCCTGGAGAAGTGAACTAAGTTGCCTCCATCAGGAAAAAATTTTTTGCCAGCTGACTACTGCCAGATCCATAACACTAAAATGCTACAGAAGTATCAAAGGGGGTAAATAGAAGGATTTTAGGCATCAGTTTCCAGAAGAGAATAAAGAATTGCAAGTTTTTAAGAGAGTAGTGGCTCCTGGCGCTCTGCACATGGCTTAAGACACGTCCTAATGTTGTTTCTGGGCTACTTGCAAGCCTCCCTGTCAGCCTGCTGACTCCTCAGGCCCCCTGCAGCTCCACCACAGGTCACCACATCAACCTGAGTGCTGGCCCTGCTTAGGCCTTCTTAAATGTGAATGAGCATAGCTGCCACTCACAGAAGATCCTAAAATAGAGAAGAGCAGCTGACCACACAGTGATTACATGCAACAAGCCCCCAAGAAGGTTAGCACTGGTCATATGGCCATCGGTGGTGGTGGCTGCCAATGCAGACAGGATACTGCCTGGATTTGGCTTACCCGTGCTTGCTGTTTCCCAGCCTGTGGTGAGCACGGCTGTGAGTAGGTGGCCATGCCAGAAGCATGAGCAACACATTAGGCATATAGAGCCCATGAGCCATGCAATGGGATGTACCCTGCTCAAGAGAGAGTTAGATATCCCTGTCTCAGGACTCTTCACTCCTGGACAGCCAGCCACCTGTGGCTGCTTGACCAGCAGGATGCCAGTTGGGTGCTGCTTGCCAGGAGAAAAGGAAGCTCATGCAGGGCAGCCAGCCCAGGGTGAAGACTGGCCTTTGGCAAGGGCAAGCAAACTAATGAGAGAAGCAGATCCAATTTAGCATATGCATTGCTGAGAACGCAAACACTGCAAGGGGTAGGTGTCTGTGTTCACTGTGAGCCTTACCAGGCAGCAAGCCCAAGGCTCCTCTGTCTGCTGAGGTACTGTTGGTGCTACTCTTTGCTCGCTTCCTCCATAAGCGCCTACTGAGAATATACACAGCATATGCAGTAGGTAACCAACTAACTTCTGAGGAAACACAAATCACCTTTTAGAAATGGCAGCAACTGCTTTCACCTGTTTCTTTCTGAAGAAAATTAGCTACATTGCTGCCTTAAATCACTGATTGACTTAAACAGAGTCTGTATTTTTGTCATCTGACATTTTCAGGCAGAAGTTATTGGTTAGATCAACCAGTATAGTTTGAAAAGTAGCCAGGGTTTGGGAAATACAGTTTCTTTTTCAGACCTGGAGTGAGCATAATACTTTTATTTCTAATACAAATGAATCAAAGTGATTTCTCTTGTTTTGACAAAACTTTATGATGTTTTGCACATGATCTTTGCATCAGGTAAATATCAGAAAAACCCCACAATGTTTTCAGTTTTTATTAGTAATGGAATAAACAGTCGAAAGAAGCATTCACAATCAAAAGTCATTTTGCCATGAAGATTATGTATTTGTGACCAAAAAAAATGCATGTGTCAGATTGAGATCTGTTAATGAAAACTCCTTATTCAAAGAACACACACTCATAGCCACTCATAGCAACAGAACCTGTTGAAACCAGAAGCTGTATCTCAATAAAATCCACATGACCTTTGAATGGATTCTTTTTAATGATGAAAGAAAACCATGGAGCTGTTAGGGTGAAGTCCCCTTCCAGTTCCCCCTTTGCTAGCTTGGTTAACAATAATGGTTGTAAGCACTTAACTCCTTTGCAGGCTCTTCTTCATCATCTCTTGCAAGGAGCAAAGTAAAAGTGACTGTGAATACTTACTCTACATACCAAAAGTTCAAAAGAGATGTGTTACCAGATACTCCAGGTTGCACTGGAGAGGCTCCACAGATCTGGATCAGGGATCAGAAATGCAATTGATTCTCACCCACTGCTGTAAATTCATTGTTTCTCTCCTGTCAGTCACTGTCAGAGGTAGGTTAGGAGAGCGGCTGAGAAGCAGATGGCTCCATCTAATAAATTTTGCAGGCTCATTTTCAAACAAGGGAGGCAGTCAGCATTGATGGCACTACATAAAAACCCTTCTGCCTGTCTTAATGTCAACAGCAGCACTGAAAATCTGCTGTGTGTCTCTCCTGGTTGGTAGGCTGGTCAGGTAGCCAACTCCCAGTCCACTTCTTAGGTCTCACAACAATGGAACAAGTTTCTCCCCTGCCAGCAAATGATTCCTGGGGGTGGGGAGCTGAAGAGAAACTTGATGGATGGAAAGAAATAAGAATATATTTTTCTCCAAACCAGCAGCTTGCACATGCTTTGATGCTCACTGATACAATAGCATGTAGGATTGTCAAGTTCTCTTTAGTATGCATAAGCGATGAGGACTAATTGGTAGATGGTGCTGCTGGCGGTTTTGCTAATCAAAATGAGACTCTTCCACTTCCGGACAACTCCAGCAGCCATTCTCAGCTATAAGCAAAATGTTGAATAGGTAAAGGTTTTCCAAGCATTGGTACTTTATTTATGTATATCAACACATGTGCATTACCTACATATGCATTATTATTAGACAGACCCACTTTGCAGTTACGCCAGGTGACTTCTCTCTGAGGAAAGAGCAGTGAATCAATTCCTGTTGTCGGCAGAATCCGGGGAGGGGAACTAAAAACATGTCTTCATGGATTCCTGCAAGTGAGATATTTAACATATTCTGGAGACGAAAGTTAGTTTTCTCATATTTCTCTCATTTTCTAAAGTAGTAATGTATACATGTTCATGAGTATATGAAATTGATGAGGAAAAATTATGGTATTCTGGGTAGTAGTCGTAAAAACGGTTACATTTTAGACACTTTTAGCCTGAGAACCCCTGTGGAAATAGTCACTCAGATGTTTAGAAAATGGATTTCTGAATAACAGAGGATTCCTGACGTTTCTGTGTGTCAAAACAGTCTCCTCTTTTAGAAGGTCTGCAGAAAGTGACTCAATTGTCTATATGCTATTTTATATAGCATATACTATATATTATAGATAGCATTTAAAATTATATAATGCATTTTACATATATACAATAATAATAATAAAAAAACCACCAAACAACATACAGTGGCACAGGTAAAAGATTGTTACACTTGTTTTGCCTCAGAACAGAAAGTCCCAAGCAGTTCTGCATTGCAGGCTAGCAGAGATGGTGTGTACCTGCCAGTACAACAAGGCTTCCATCTTGCAGGACTTCACAGTTAGCCATAGGGAGAAGGAAAATTTTCAAAGACCTGCTAGCAGAGTTTCCTTTCCAGATATCTTCTTCTGCTCATATTGCAATTATATGAAAATTTTAAATCATTTTTAAGTAATATCCTCCTGACTAAATCTGAATTTTTTTTGGTTTTCGCTCTATCTATATTCTTATATAAAAGCAAGCCATTTGGCTGAACATTCTTGAAAAGCTATTTTTGGTATGTATAACTAACCACTCTTTGCAAATCTTACATATCAAAATGCAGCTCAATATTTCAAATGTTGTTTAAATAGCTTCAAACATACAATCACTTTCAGGTTGCAGAATGCTCTCTGAGCAGTGCTAAAAATTTTAAATGGAGAACCTCTGCTGGGAAATTGACCTTGGAAGAAATAGCTACTGAGCGCCTGATAAAAGGGCACTCAAAGACAGAAATCCCAATTCACTGGGCAAGAGCAAAACTTTTGATAAAACTATGGTGTCTCCTGTTTGCTTAGAGAAGTCCAGGCTACTGCTGGATGTAATAGCTACAGACATAATTAATGCAAATTATGCATTGCTGCAGGAAGATGGAGTTTCTAGAGCATGGATTTGTTGCTGGCCTCTGCTTCTCCAGGCTGCACCTATGTGGGGAAGCACTAATTATGCATGTCCTTTGTGTCTTGTCATTTGCTTCTGAGTTTTCCTGTTAAAGATCAAAGTCAGATGATACCTTCCACTTTTGAACAGGTACAAAATAAGTGGCAATTTTGGGACAGGGAAAGGGGAGAAAAGGAAATCATCTTTCTCAAACTTCATGTTTGAAACTACTATTAAATTACTGTTAGGGGTGTTTTCCTGATAACTCTTTCCCCACATATGCTTTCCTCAGACTGACGAAGAGAATCTGTAACTTCAATGACCAGAAGTGTTTAATATACTCTATATGCCCAAGCACTATTAATAGATAGCTATACACATTTTCTTACATCAGCCCTTCTTTTCTAAATAAAATATCTCACCAGCAATATGAAAATAATGTGGAATACAAATAATAAAATAATGGTAAGATTCAACCCCTGCTGTGCATGCTTACTGCAACAAATTGCTTTATTTTTGTGGAGAGACAAATAACAAATGCTACTGTATAATTAGCTTGATTTCTACATATCTTATGGATCGAGAGTGCACTTAATTATTGGTTATGGAACAAACCTTTCAAAATTGGAACACTTCTAGCAGTACTAAAAGCAGAAGGTATGGTGTTTTGTTCTTTCTTTTGTGTGTTTTTCCTACAGCAGGTATTTAGCCTATGAAAATAGGGAAGGGCAAGAAAACAGGCTTATGAACCTTCTTGCAGATTCAGGAGAGATTTGGTCTACTTTTGTGATTTCAGCACAGGCAAAATATCCAATTATGCTCACAAATTGCAGATAGGCAACCCTTGCCCCAGGAGAAATATGCTTCAAGGCCCCAATTTGACTTATGTATGTGGGCTATTCTCTCCTTGCAGGTGATGATGTTGTAATCAGGGAAATTTCTCTCACGATGCACTTTCCAGCAGCTGGAGATGCACATTTTAGATTTGGGCCCTTGACTCTTAGCTGAAACATGTTGTGATGCATTTACTCGTGGTGGGTAACACTGCTTTGCATGAACTCCCACTGATTTCAAGGAGTCTGCTGACAGCCCAAAGACCCATTCAGCAGTCAAAACCTGGCCTCAGGCATGATTTATTATTATTGCAGCAAAAAAAAGTATTTTGAGCTGTGTTTGGAGAAAGTCTTGTTCACCTCTGTAGGTAACAGCCACCAGTGTGTTTGGTGCTGCTTCCCAGCTATTCTCAATGAAGGAAGGAGGAAAATCAGTATCAGCTCTTCTTTTGAAACTACACAAATAAATCACCAGGAGCACTGGCAGCACATTTCCCCCAAGCTACTCCTGTCTCTTAAGGTGTTGCAGACTGGTCAATGAGCTGCCCTGTCCTATTTAGGAGATTTGGTGAAGTTATTCCAACGCTTTGAGTTCATTTTGAGCTCTGGAGTGGGATGCAAGGGACAACGGGCTGAAGCTTCTTACACAAATAATATCCTCCCAGGTAGATTTAAGGGAAAGTCCACAATATTTTATTGATTTTTTTTTTCTTTCTTCTCTGCTCAGTACTTAATTAAATTTCACAAATAACAAAACTATAGAATTGCATGTCTCATTTATCAGGGTATCAGTCCAAGACAGCAACTGCCTGCCTTTAAAAAGACACGGGCTCCCCTCAACCATTTTGTCCAAACAGAGTATGTACACAGAAGCAGGTAAGAATTTCTGTATTAATTTTCAGTGAAATACTAGAGTTTATATGGCTGGTTCATTATAAAACTTCTAACAGAGAACACTGCTGAAACACAAGTGCAAGGACTTCTTGCTACTGAGATATTAGTCAACTTCTGTCAGAGTACAGAGAGGTGTTTTTCATGTCAGACACTTTCACATTGAAACCACGTGATTGTTCAAAACAAACATAATAGAAAGCAACTACAATCCTTCTTTGGGGAAAGGAGAAGAGGAAAGAGAGGATGAGAATAAAAGCCTCTTATTCCATCTTCCTCACCTTGGTGAGGAATAAAAGAGTCCAGTGCTTAAGACTTGAGATATAAATAATTGTTACTCTTTGGCCTCCAGCAAAACAGACCATATGTCTACACAGCAGCCACTGCAGGTTGCCTGATCAAACTGGAGTTAGGCTTCAGCTTGCTGGCTGGCTACCACTCCCAGGTCTGCCTTGGCAGCAGGGAACCCAGTGCAGATTTACCTCCCCAAGCAACCAGCTCCTCAGGCAGCATCGCTGCCACACCTATGGTCCAAGCAATGCCTAATCCAGCTTGTGGCTTTGTCTCTCTCTGACCCTAACCAAAGTGAAGAAAAAGTGCAAAGAGCAAAAAAAGGGAAAAAGGAACAGTGAAAATGATAAAAATCAGCATTCTCCTCAACAAAGGCAGTCATGGCAGTTGCTCTGGTTTAACTGGTAAGCTACAGTTAAGGACTGTGACTCCCTTTGCTCAGTGACAACACTCCGTTTGTCCGATCAGACTTCTCCATTTCTCCTTTCCAGGCATGGCAGAGCTGACTGCCCTCTGTGCTTTTCACCTGCTGTTGCAGTGCAAGTCAGGTGAAAGCTGAGAGAGAGGGGAAAGATAGTGACAGCAGGAAGGAACTCACGCAGGAGAAGAAAGCAGAGCATGGTCTTGGATGACTCACACTGGGGTTGCAGTCCTCACTAGTAAGTGTGGCCACTCTTTCAGTTGCAGTGTCTGAGGTGTAGGAAGCCATGGACCTCAAGATTTATGAGCAAACACCAGTGTCTGAAGGCTGAACCATGCTAGCTTTCGCACAGTATCCCTCCATACTTCATTCCATGAGAATTATCCTTTCATTAAACCCCTTTAGGAAATAACAACAGTGGAATAGCCAGTTCTCGCTTTTGCTGTTCCCTATCAGTTACGCCTAACTCCTCACACTCTAGTCCATTGATTCTGGTGCTACATTCCTCTTGTTTACCAGAAAAATAAAAATGTCAGTGGACTAAATAAGTAATTTTGTCTCCCTTCAGCACTTCTCCAAATATCAGAATTTAATATCTCTGGATAGTGACACACCTAATGGTCCTCCCATGGGTGGCTGCAGTAAACACAGCAGAGTATTTCACATCTGCATGATGTGCAGTTACAGGCACAACCAGACTGATGTTAGGACTATTCTTACACAGAATCACGGTGCGGTTTGTTATAACAGTCAAAGCCAAATGAGACCCACATTCCGTCTTCACTCGTATGGCATACTGAGTTCCTGGCTTTGGTGTACTACTAAGAGGTGATTCAGGTGAAGTTTAGATCCCACACTACACTTTTTTTCTCCCACCCTTACCCAAAAGTCCGGAAAGTAAATATAGAAAGAACTCCAAAAGAAAATTTGAGTATTATGTTTCTATAAAAGAATTTCCAAAAAATAACAGGTGACTAGTGTTGCTGATGCAACCTGAATAGAATAGGTGAATTTCAGCAGTAAATCCCAATCATGATACTTATGCCTTAGGGTATTAAGATGTGATGTAAACTTGAGAATTTTAGAGATCTCTTACCTGTATTCTGTTACAGGAATCTGAAAGCAGTGTCTCATTAAAACAAGGCGGAAAAATGAAATGACACTTGAGTCTTTCAAAAGCTGGTGCATTCTGCCACCAAAAAAAATAAAGTTCTTACCAGCTTTCTGATGTAATCATGAGCCTGCAGCATGAGATCTTGACAGTGTGCTATTGTGCTAAAACACATACTGAAAAGTTTCTGCAGCTTCGTTGCTTGTTTTTTTTTAATTATTTTTTAAGCAGAATTTCAAACAAATGAAAAAAATACTGGGGGTGGCCACAACCAGGTGAAATGACATACTTCATCCTTTGACAACAGTCCAACTGGTTCTAATTGGATATAAGGAAAACCAAATCACCATGATGAAAATTAGGCATTGGAGTAGGTTGCCTAGAGTCGTGCAATCTCCACCCTTAGAGGTTTTCAAGACACAACTGGATAAAAGCCTGAGTAACTCAGTCTGATTTCAAAGCTGATCTTGCTTTGAGCAGGATGTGGGATCAGAGATGTCCTGGGGTGTCTTTTTGACCAAATGTTTTATGTTCATCTGAGTAGCGGACGACGATACTGCTTCGTGGTGATTTTGGGGTTTTTTTTCAGCATGTAGAAAGGGGCCTTCCTTTCTTGTTGGGAAAAATGAAGCCTTTTGAACATTTACATGAAAATGGGAGGTGTAGGAGTGCCGGTGGCACCCATATGAGCCTTCTGGCTAAGGTGGTAGCTCTATATCGGTAGGGAGACCCAGCTCACATCTCTGCTGCATGACTCAGAGTAGAAGTTTGCACCCTGCATCACTCCAGATGGGTTGCAAACAGCACATCATTTTGATCTGTGATTGCATCAGGTTGCTAGCCATCCTTGATATGTTTGTGGTCACCATTATGCATTTTGCTCAGTGAGGCAGCATGGTCTGGGGATTAAATCCTGAACCACCCCCAAATCCAGCAGTGGTCAAAGGTGGTGCAGTACCTGCTGTGGCTTGACCCAGCCTCTGAGGCTGCCGTGAATTGTTTGTGGTCCCTTTTTGTTCACAGGGCAGGTCTCTGAGACTTCGCAACAGTCTGAGCAAGGTCATGTTGCCAATTCCTCCTGCTCCTTGGCACATACCTGGCACAGCCCAGTTCTGGAAGGTAAGTATGGGATAACAGCAGATGTCAGCGCCCAGATCAGTCTCCTTTGCCACCTTAGAGCCATCATACAGAGGCTGCAAGGGAGTGTCAAGGGGGGAGTAGTGTTTTCAGAATCTCTCTAAGAGCCTGCTCAGTGCCTTCAGAGGCTTTCTGTATTACACAGACCAAAGAGCTCCCGATGGCTAATCCTCCCCCTGAAACTGCCTCCTTCTGTGGCCTCGAGCACAGCATTTCACCTCTCTGTTGCAATTTTTTAATCTGTAAAATTGGAGTAATGGCATTTTACTAACTCACAGGACTGCTGTGAACTTTAATTATGGCAGGGTTTGTAAAATGTTTTAATGAGGGAAAACACTAAGAACAAGTAGATTTTTTGGTTAAGCTGGCTGCTGTGGTGCTGCCAGATTTGCCCAAATAACTCAGGATCTGTATGTACGCACTACAGATTGTTATTCTGTATGCCTTCAAAGACAGGCATTGCAGGGCAGGTAGGGTTCAGTTTGGGAGTGTCTCTTCCTAAGCATACTGGAGTGCAACACTTAAATTCACTGCTCACTTTGTTTTTTCATTTTGCAGACGGCAAACAACTTCAATTTACCACAAGCCACTTTAAAACGAGGTACAATGGTGGGATAGTCCACAGTACCAACGACTGAATACCGAATGTCATTTCCGATCCACTGTTCCTGGGTATAGGGAAAGCCACAGGTACGTACACACTACAGACAGGAAAATGAACCATTTCTGTACTGCGATAGCAGGTATGACAAGGTGACAGCATTGCATCCAAACACCTTTTCCTTAGTGTGAGCAGGAGTAACAGTCTTGTGGTGGAGCTGCTCTGTTTTGCTGCCAGCAGGAAGCCACAGACCCTCCTCTGCCTTGGGCTGTAGCTCGGGCAAGGTGGCTGAGGCAGAGTTTCTCGCAGGAGGGCAAGTGGTGTCTCTGCAGTGAGCTGCTGGGAGATGGAAGGGATTGCCCTGCCTGCTGCTTCTGACCTGTCACGTGCGCTCAGACTTCGTGTCACTGTTTTCCATTTGCTGGGAAGCCAGCCAGCAAGGCTTTGTGCATCTGGCAGTACTCAGCACAAGGGTGACTATCGCATAAATTTATTGAAATACAGTGTCTTACAGGTATAAATTCATCCAGACACTGCCTTTCATTTTCATCTTACATCAGGTTGTGTATTCTCACATCTTTTTCATTTATTTTTTTCACTTTTTGGGCCAGGAATGATTTTACTGCCATGGGTGGAGAGAAGCATCGCCACGAGAGGCAGAACTGGGACTGGTTCTTGAAATCCGACAGCCTCAGGTAACTTGGGCCCAAGCTGATCCTTCAGACTAAGGGAGGCGGAGGCAGTCACAAAGATGCAATGGGGACAATGTGCCTCTCTGTAGGGACCTTTCACCATCCTTCTTCTACACCTACAAAGCTGTAGGTGCCACTGCAGCCTTGCCCAGGGACCATGGCCCTGCCCCACTCCCTCCCTGCTTGATCACTGCCTGCTTGCATCCCTCAGGAACAAGGAGAAAGACCAGTCCCTTCATTTAATTCTGGAGCAGCGGTGAGGCCTGGGTCTCCATATTCTTCTCTGAGGAAGATTTAATCAGTCTGGCTCGTAATAGCACCCTGTTGCTCTTTGATCAAGGATTATTAAAGCTATTATTGAAATATTGTGCTCAGACTTCTATTATGGCTGGTATTCACAGGAAGAGTACTCCTCTCTAGCTTAGCAAATACTGTTGAGCTGTTTGTTTTAAACAGAATTCCATATATTCACTTTATGTTACTTTCACACTGTTGGTTAGGAACAATGATACTTGTCCAGGGCTAGAAATAATTCCTGGGAATCACATTTTGATGACATTTCTAGCAAGCTTCTATGGTGAAAATCAGCCTACAGTATACCCAATTCCTAGGCATTTCTTTAGGAATCAGACATCTGACTGGCTTTGGGGTTTTGTATTCTGACAAGTGCCAGACTGTCCTCCCTGTGTTTCCATTCTTTAAATTTTAACCATGTTTGCAAAATGTCAGACATCTAAATCAGTTTTCCTTTTGTCAGATATGAAAGATTATTGTCTGGAAAGATCAGCAGCCACTAATCTAGCTAAATCCATGCTGTTTGTTTGCTGGTTCTACTTACAGACACCTTGGCTCCCAGGTATTCTCAAGATTAAGCGTTAGCACAATATCTTCTTTTGATTTATAGGCAAGATTGTTCAGAGCCATGTATGCAAAGTCAGAGCAATGATCGCAGACCAAGACTAATGATTTTAAGTGTTTGATGTTGCTACTTAGTTTAGGTACCTGACATGGTATACATGGACATGCATTTTTCAAAGGAGAGATCCTTAGTCCAGCCTGAAGAATCAAGCTGCTACGTGTGCTACAAATTAGGCATAACAAATTCGTAGATGTTATTGATAAGCACAGACTTACCGAAAAATTCCTGTCAAGTTATCTTTTTTTTTTTTTTTAAGTGCTCCTGAGAAGCACTCCTTTTATATTTTTTTTGTTTTTAATGAAGGTTTCTGAAAGATCTTTCCAAGATATAGGAAGAATAAGAGGACTCCAGCTGCTGCCCCACTTAACAGAGAGTATTTGCACTTGTTGGGATTAATTATGTGTTTGAAAACTACTGTGTGGCAAATCCAATAATCCAAATTATTGTTTGCTAATCCAATTAGGCATTTTAATTAAACTGTGCAAAGTTCAGCACTGCTGTGAGTTTTTATAACTGGGTTTTTTTCATTTTATTTTATAATGTTTGGGTGTCATTAGATGACAGAGCTCTAGCTTAGAAAAAGAGGGGCCTGCATATTGGCATACTGAGCGGGTAGCTGTCAAACATTCCCGTCACTTTTCCCTGAATGGCCGAGTCAGATAAAATTGCAGATCTTATCTTTAGCAAAGGCATCCAGTCCATTGCTCTGCCACCAGCACACTCCTGGCTATTTACTTCAGTTTCCTTGCGATCTTCAGGTAAGCTTTGAATTTGGCCAGAATACTATTACAGCATTTTGGCCCAAAACAACGTTAAAGTTTGTTACATAAACTACTAAAGCTCAGGAATAGACTGAGGGAGGGAGTACACATGAACTCTGTTAATTCCACCTAAATACAGCAATCTGAAGTATACCTAAGCTGCAACTGCTTTGTACTTGAAAAAAGAGCCCTACTATTAAAGCATACCCTTCACTTCACAACATGTCTTGCTACATCTATTCTTGTGCTTGTGAGAGGGATGGAAAAGTAGGAGAACAATAACTCCTCTACAGCCATGCATTGGAACCCTTTCCCTTCATTACAAAAGACAGAGCGACCCCCAGAATACCCTCAGCTTCCTAAACAGAGCTGGAAGGAGGCAGAGAACCAACCTTGCTAATCAGAGAGGTCTGATGAGCTGATACATCCTGTCATGCTGTCTTCTTCAGGGTCAGCACCAGCTTTGAGGCAGCAACCAAATAGGTTTTGAGAGTGCAACTTTTCCCTACACACAAGTAATGCTGTTTTTGAACCAAGCAAAAGTGATTGACCAGCCTCTTAGGGAAGCAATATGACCATGATTCCTCCTCCCCAGCTAGTAGATGGCATATCAGACCTTGTCCACCTCTAGATGGATAGAAGCAATAGCACACACAGCTCCCTACTGGCACAGGATAGGACAAGCACCCATCTCTCCTGAGGCTTCTGGGAAAGAAAACTGTAACAGCTTTAACTCTCTTCCATGCTACTATAACAATACCAGGTAGACATGAGGGAGAATAGAAAAGCAGTTCTATATTACTTGAATTTTATTCTTTGAAGCTTTATTTTTTTCTTTGCCATGTTCAGATTGTCAGGTTTTTTTATTTTCTTTCTAATTATTTAAAATATATTTGATTCTTTTATTTTGAATGATTTTCAATGTCTTTCATTTTGAATTACCTATACCTCCCAATTTCTCTGTTTCGGGAAGACTAAAACGGGCCCTTTTCCTGCTGTGATGGGGTGTGTTAGACAACCCTGCTGCTTGGTGGGTGGAGAGCCAGATTTCATGCTGGTAGTAGGGTTCTCATCAACTGCTGATTGAGATTTGCAAAATTATACATTGGCTGATAGCCGAGACCTATAATTGCACTATTAACTATGCCTGCCAAAGGCAGTAGGAAGATTCAACCCAGAAAGCCAAATGTAGACCATCATTCTTCCCACTGTGATCATTAGCTCTGTCTTACATCAGCATTCAGGATGCACTTTACCTGGGACTGGACCTCAAGGCCACCCACAGACACCAGCAGCCCATCTACCCGCCATAATGTACTCCCACTGTGGAAAACTCAGCGTTGGTGTCTCGCAGGTTGCAGCATCTGCTAAATTGGTGTTTTTACTCTGTAGTAAGGTTATTTATGATTTGGACTGTGGCTACCTTCCTCTTCACCCTTTTCCCCTGCCAGCTACAGAAGCAGTCAGGGAGCTCTTCTCACCCCTCCTGGCACTTGCTCTCTATCTCAAAGCAGGAGGTATTACCTCTGGACGGCTCCCAGCTCCCCCAGTTGGCTGGGCAGAGCTCCACTTTGGGATCCAGTTTGGGACTGCTGCCAGGCTTAGCTTATCTGTGGAGACTTTTGCCTGAAGGGTTTTTGGTCCTCACAAGTGAGGGAGATTTTTTGGTTTGACTTTTTACCAGAAGAGGCAATATCGCTCTGGGTTCCCTTTCTCGTTTTTATGTAAACAGCTCTGTGTAGATGTGCCTCCAGGCAGGTATAGGTGCAGTTTAGGAACTGAATAAATACCTCAACTACAAATTCGATCTTGGCAAGTAGGGAGTTTCTTCACCTTTTGAGACTGAGATGGTCCTTACTTATGTAGGTAGATAGGAGGTAGTTTTCCAGAGCTACATCTCAGCTTATACCTGGCAGTGTTCCTGAGTTATCTGAAGCCTCCAAAGTAAGATCTTTGTGTTCAATGTACTTGAAAAAATCCAAGTTTCCATCCTTATGGGAAAACTCAAATTTTCTTGATTGGGCCAGAGAAAGAATAAAATGCATGTTTAGTTTCAGCTCTCAAGGGAGAGGCAATGCGTGAGAAGCCACAGCACAATTCTCAAAGGGAGCACACAGTGACAGAGTGATGCAGGCACTAAGTAAGATCATGCACTGTCTCATTTCTTCTGTTGTCCTTGGAAAATAAGATGAAATCACCTTTTTTCTCCCCGTGCCTAAACGAGTCTTTCAAAGTTTGACTGGCCTAGGGGGCCAGGCACCTTAGCCCAAAACACAATTTTCTGAGAAGCTGGTCTTTCAAAGAACTTGTGCACCAACAAGTAAACGCTCATCTCCATCCTATTTATTTTTTTTTTTTTAACCTGCGAGGTGAGTCTTTCTCCCACAGTGAAGGAACACTTGGTAAATTCCTGCTTGGGAGCCCAGCTGCTCCTAATATTAGCTTGCTCTATTATGCAAATGCAGCTCTGGTGTTTCCCACACTCTGGGAGAGGGACTTGATCCCAGCTTCCCACAGTGTCCAACAGCTACCACAGTGCTCTGCCACCACTGATGACTGGATTGTTGTGATCAGCATTTGTTTCTACCTCAGTTCTGACTTGAATTTTGCAAGATTCTGTCACCAGATGTACATGTTGCAGGTCCACGTTTGAGTCTCTCTGATCCAGTTTTCAAATGCGATAAAGCATTGATTGCTGAGAAAACACAACATCAGCTTCTAACATTTGAGATGTTAAAAACAAGATTAAAAACATAATGCTTCATCTCAGTGTCTATATATAAGCCTAATACAGTAACTTTATGTTTACCTTTTCTGGATAACTGTATAAACCCGCTCAGCAGCTTCAAAAGACATTGACAAAACACAAAACCCTGGGGTTTTTCATTTTATTAATTCAACCTCCCAGCAAAGCCTGAGAGGACTTTAGAGCTCCTGACAAAAACTAAGCAGTCCATTTCTCCTGGTTCAAAAGACATACCAGTAGCATACTGAAACTCCTTTCACTCGGGTCAAATAAAATATATTGTCTCCAGTTCTCCCCTAACTAGAAGCCTGAACACACTGGAGCTTGGATGTTAGAGGGTTCCAGGTTGGTAGCCCCTAATGTGTGGCTTGATGGTCCCAAGGTAAATTTTGCACAAGTAATGCCCTGGCTGAGAAGCCCACTCTATTTTCCCTTTTAATTCTCTCATCTAGGATGGTGAGAATACTTAAACATCGAAATAGAGAATACTTACGGTTGCCTGCCTGTTAGCACAATTTTTTTATGCCTGCCTCCAAAACTGTAAACATAGGAATCAAACATCTGTTGTGTTTTCAGCAGAAGGGATTACAGCGAGGTACAACTACTAACATCTTCTATATATCTGGCTTGGTTTTGTTTTTTTCCTTAATTACTAAGAGCTTTAACACAATGATCTTACACACAATGTAAAAGAACTCAAATTTAAATAGGCTTACAATTATTTTCACTATGTATTAACAATCTGGATAACACATGCCTTACTCTTTTATGAGCTGCCAGAGTAAAAAAAATCCCGTCTCGCCCAGCAAATTTCTCTCTGCATGGCTTCACATCGCTGAACAAGTAAAGAATGCTCCCCCAGTCTTCAAGCTTCATCTAAAGTCACTCAGTAATTTTGCCATGTCTGCAAGTGGTCATATCTATCAAGGTTGAGGACAGAGGTTTTAAGTGCTGCAGCTGTTAGAGCAGTTCATATGTTCAAACTTGTAAAGGAGTCAGGCCACTGCTTTTGAAATGTATCTGCACCCAGTCAGCTGAGTTCAGGTGTGGCTGAAAGCATGCCAAGTATTTTGGAGAAAATACCTATGGGGATTATTGTTCGTATAAGCAGTGAAGGTGTGTAAGTGGATTTGCTCATTTGAGGCAGAATTCTCTTTATCAGTCATGTTTGGCTTTATAGTGATTTCTTGTATGCTTGGACTTCACTTAAGGGAAATTCAGGTAAACATAGTTCTTTCTGTCTCTTCAGCAATGTGTTATAATATTGCCAAAGCTATCAAGCTGTTTTATGAAAATATCCTACAAACATTTTTTTATAATTAAGTATTGGGATACATATGACGTTAATCATCCTTTGATTTTTTTAACTTGGCCTGATCAAGATGCACTTTGCTGTATGCCATTATGCAGCCATGCCTTCTGAGCAAAAGCAGTTCTTCATCATGTTTGGTTTTTTTGAGAAAACATGTCTTTGTGTATCATTGTCTGACTTGAAAGATGAGCAAGATAAATTATTTTCCCGGTGTGCTTGGGACTCAATGCCTTTCCACCTGATGAAATTCACAGGATACAGGTTTCCTTCCAATGATGTAAGAGGGATCATTCTAGTCTTTTTGCGTGCTCTAGCCAGTCTACGTGTCTTTAATTTTGATTTTGGGGGAGGGCTTCTGCAAACCTGTCAGAAGTTTTGCCTAGTGACTCTAACTGGTAAATTGCCATTAGCATGGGAAGATCTCAAGAGAAAAGATGAGATGAACACTTTTCTACCCTCAGCAGCACCGCGGCTCTTCCTGTGGTCTAAATGTCTCTCTACCTTACACAGCCATCATCTGACAGAGGATCTAGAGAGAATAAAAATACTTTTACACAAAAACTTGTTTGTGACAAGATAAAGAAAACAGCCCCAGAGGAACATTAGAGTGTTCTGAGGAAGGACACAGGATAGCATGCATAGCGGACTATGGGCAATAAGAACCCGAAAATGTCAGGCAAGAAGGAACCTCTTGACAGTATATTTACATATTAATATTTGATGGAAGAGGGGAAGAAGAAGGATTTTGAAAATATTTCCTTCAACTGGTGCTGTATTACTTACAAAACAAAATCCCCAGAAACTCAGTAGGAAAGCAGCATGTCAGAAAACTTAAGCAATCAAGTAGCTGTCAGGTCATTTAACATCTTTAAAATAATTTTCCCCTCCAGGTCATATAATACAAAGCGATACTGCTCTCCAACACTACTACAGATTTTTTCACTGTAAAATAAACTTGGATTTGTTTCTGGCAATCAGTCCCAGAAACTAAAGTCCATATACACACAAGAGAGAACTCCACTCCCCCATCGATATGCCGTACAACAGAAATGAAAAGCCATGCTGTGGGGTGCATCAGTGATTCAGTCCTCCTCTGATTTTCAGTTTTCCTCTTTTGAACATCAATGCAGATTCCACTTGTGTGTCAGACTCTTGTTCAGTGAGAAGTAGGTGGTGTTAGTCCATTTTATACTCAAGGTTATCAGACAGATACAGACTTCATTTTAATTAAGATATATTTTATATTCTATAATGAGCTTTTTGCTGCATAGGAAAATGCAATCTTTAAAAAACAACAGTTACAAAACATTTCTACTTTGTGAAGCAACTCTGTAATAATTCAACTGTTTGGTTCCATGTTCCTCAGGTTTCAGCAAATCCTGTGCTAGGTAATGTAAGTTTAAAAATTGGAAATAAAGATTGTATTCTCTTTTTAGAATTATTTTTCTTTAAAACATTTTCTTTTTTCTTGACTCAACTCTTCATTTCTTGACAAGTGTGTCTCCAACAAGTTCCTCCTCTTGCAAGAATCCAAGTCTCCACATGAGGAAAGGATCTCCTTTCTGCTGCCAGCTTAACGTCCTGGCAGTGGAGTAAAAACTCTTGAGCATCTTACTTAAGATTCTTTTAATTAGCTAAATCTAATATGATGTTTATTCACTATAACTTTCACCTTTTTTTTTTATTATTTCTAGGACAATTTTCAATATGTATTGAAAGTTTCCAGCACTTTTTACAGTTATTGTACCATACATATCCATCATACCCTATACAAGGTACCACTCAACATTGCTGTATCAGTCAAAGGGACCTTTGTTGTAAAATTCAGATCTTATTCATTCCTGCACAGCACAAGAAGACATGGATATATCTTTTCAGTAGAGATAGAACTAAAAGATACATAAATACTATAAGAAAATATTTCAAGGAAACATTAGTGTTTCAGCAGGTGATGTTTGTTTATAGGTAATATCCTGAGCAGTCTTCTAGGCTCCCCTAAGATTAAATCAAAAACAGTTCACCAGTGAAAAGATGCCTCCATTTTTCAGCTAAACATCTGATATCTTTGCAATTTAACTCAACACTGAAAACCTTTTTGTTAATGCTTTAAATCTAATTATAGGTTTTAATATAGTTTCTATGCATTGAGGTCAGTACAAACCTGATAAAATCCTCACTAAAGGAAAGAGCATCTGATTAAGTCATATTAGACTTGATTATTAGATGAACGGGAGGCACTGCAAAGTGTTCACTCAGAAAGAAACATTTTCTTTCTGTAGATTTTCTAATGGAAAGGTTTTTGCTCTCTGGATATGCTAGAACTGCTCTCTGAGGGGACTCTTGAATGAGTTACTTTTTTATTTATTCCAAAAGAAAAAGTACTACATTTTTTTCCTAATGCAGTTCTTTTATAACACTTGAGGGAGACAGTTGATAAAGAGAAAGCTTGGCTACTGACAATTGTGTGGTACCTTTCGCGGGAATACATCCACTAGCTCCAGCACGATGGCCATATGATTTGCATGATAACTTTCTGTCTATCCCAATTCCTATTTCAATTACAACTGTATGAGAGAGATTCTTAGTGTTTTTCTCTACTGTTAAACAGCTGCTGCATTTCAGTGTTGGAGAAATAGTTTTTCTTTTTTTTTGAATGAAATTGCTTTGGGATGTCTCTAGCTGAAAGATGCCATAGACATGTAAGTTATACTTAGCCACGCAACTCAGAATCACCTTTGCATTTTATTCTTGACCTGTATCTGTTTGTAAAGCAATCCTGAAAGACAGTGACATTATGCCTGCTCATACAACTAACATGCTTTTGGGGAAAGTAAGAGATAGGACTGCCAGCTTTTATATGAATGTTGTTATTCAATGAACGTTGATGCTGAAAAGTATCTCCTTTAGTGATTTTTTTGACAAAAAAATTTAATTTCATTTGTAAGTTTAGAAAACAGAACCCAACAAATCCATATCTGAAAGCCTGAGTGAATGTATGTCATAAATCTTAAGTTCCTTTTTTATTCACTAGTTTTATTAACACAGACATTTGGATTCACACCAGTACTTGTTCTTTGAATCCTTTTATATAAGTTTCCTTTAGTAATGAATGTAAAAAAACCATATCCTGGCAGAAGCTTACAAAATATAAGCCTGTTAAAGTTATTTGGTAAAGATAGCATTTCTTCAAAACTGCAGAAAAAGAAACTCTAGCTGCATGCAAAGTGAATTTAGATGACTCCTTTGCAGATAGTGAAAGCCTGGGAGGCCAGGAAAAAAAAAAAAAACCAAACATAAATGTGATCGCAGTGACAGAAAGCAAAACAATAAAGTGGTCTCTGTTGTCCATGCAGCACATCTGTACCCGGTGTGGGAGAAATCTCTTCATAGGACTGTCAGTGGCTCAGTCCCCAGTCTGTGGCTGCCTCCATTATTCAAAAAGGCAATCAGACAAGATTTGAACAAAACTCTGAATGCAAGGTCAAGAATAAAGTGCTTATTTATAGTTACTATAGTTAGCACTTACAAAGTGCTAACTAAATATACTTCTATTTAGTTATTTAGCCAAGACCAGCAATAGTGTCTCCAACGCTTACAGATCCCCCATCTTGCTCCTGCTACACAAATGCCAGTAAGGATTTTGATAAATACTCTCCTATTTACACAGCATTATGGCAAAACCATTGGAAAGGCTAGTTACTTGCAGGGATTGCTACCAGAACTGCGATATGGATTAGTATAAATTGTTCCCCTAGGTCACCACCTTTCCTGTGGCAGTGAGCAAATCATGACTCCCAGGGGAAACTGGAGTATACACTGTGAGAGGCAGATGCTGCCATGTAGAGCTATTTTGATAAAAGATTTAAAAGAATGCCCTTAACTACTGCACAGATGAGGACCACAGCAGTTTCTGCTTCTGCTTCTTGTTGGAAAGAAAGCAAGTATTAGACACTCTGAGGAGGGACTGCAGGACAGAGGTACCAGCAAACAGAATTACTTTAGGGTTTGCCCACCCAAAAATGAAGAGATGATGTAGATGGGCAGAATGTAAAAGCACAAACCTGAATGTAAATACTAGTTTAAGTACTTCTCACCTTTCAATGAATGTATCCTGGCACCCTCAGTACCCACAGTTGCTCAAGGCTCTTGTTACCAGCAGAGCTATCTTTAGCCCTGAAACATGAGACAAAATAATAGTGGAATTGTTTTACTCCAAGAGAAGCTGGGTACTGATGAACCAGCATTATTTCCTTCTATCATCAGTTCCTTCACCATGAGCATTACTTCATATTGCTTAATACTAAATTTAATGGGACCTCAGCATCTCCCGTAAATACAGGACTGTCCCTCTGGTATGGCTGTTCGCCTGTGTCATATGTGCTGTTAATGCAAGTCAAGCAAGCCTAGACTTATGTATTTTAAAATATCAGATTTTGGTTTTCATAACAACTCTTTAAAGAAACAGGGAACAGAAATCTCCCAGCTGAGCAAAGAAGCTCGTTAGCACTGCAAAAGACTTGCTCAGTTTTCTGCCAGGCTGGTCCTGAGTGACACCAGACCTCCTTTCCACCTCCCTCTCCTTCACCAGAATTGCTGTAGGTCCCTCAACAGACAACAATATTTCTGCTGAATTTCGAGCCCTTAAGAACAATTGTGTTGCTTACGGTATGCAAATGAGCTCTGTGGGACTGTGAAATCCTCACCGTCTTCAGTAGTAGTGAAAGAACCTGAAGGTACGCTGCACCAGTCAAGATATGAAAGTTAAATTCTGCTCTTCATGCGAAAATTAAAAAAAAAAAAAAATCAGGGGGGAAAAAAAAAAGCATCTCTATTAAGTGTCTGCTCGTAGCTGTGAACATCAGCAGGCAACGATTAGCACCTTTCCACTTTATTTCTATAAAAGGTCTTTCACGCAAGCTACACAGTGCAGAAGCGCTTCGGACACATCCCTGCCAAAGCTCATGCAGTTTAGTGACAATCTTGGCTGATGAGACATTTTGAGACCTGATCCAGTGCGTTGAAGAAACACAGGAAAGGATGCAGAAGCAGGAGGCAGTTACCTCATACTGTCAAATCTCAATAAAAAATGACAGGCTGACATTTTGGCAGGCTTTCTAGATACCTAATAGGGTAATGCTTGTGCAAACTGACCTGGAAGCAA
>VZRU01020730.1:1039237-1067750 GCA_013398155.1 Pedionomus torquatus
GGCGGCAGTAAACCGGTGCTGCAGTGCCGCGTCCTGCTCCTGGACGGGACCGAAGTCAACGTGGAGCTCCCGGTGAGTAACGCGCCTGCAAAACGGCGTTTGCCACTTCTTCCCCCCCCACCCCTTCCTTCCCTCCCTCCTCCTCTGCCTGCATCGTCCCCCGCTTGCTGGTGACTGTCCCCGCCACCCTCGGCCGCGCAAGGTGCGACCTTCTCCGGGTGAAGCTGGGCTAGTTTCTTCCCCCCTGCCCGCACCTGCTGCCAGGTGTGCGGCTCTGCCTCCCCGCCATGACCGCCGCCTCGGCTCGCCCTGCCTCCCTGTTCCCTCGCCCGGGGCGGCTCCGGAGGCACCTTGCTTCCCCCCGCAGCAAAAACACCAGCCCCCTGCAGCCCTGCCTCCCAGAAGGGCCTGGGGGTTCGGTCCGGCTGGAAGTGAGGTGGGTCGGGGCCGAACTTTTCCCCCTCCTGGAGGAATGAGGAAGGGCCGGTGCCGGCCTGCTGAGCTGGGTGCTTGGTCTTTGCCTGGTTTCTTTCTGCCGCGTTTGTTAGGTGTTTCTCGGCAGCCCCGTTGTCCGTGTCTCCCTTAAAGGCAGCTGCGGGGCACGTATTGCTCATTTCCAAAATTTAGGTTTTGCTAGGCTTTTATTCCTGTAGCTGCAAAATACTCCACACCTGTCCTTTTTTGCTGACCTTTTCCCTCCCACTTGAAAGCCCAAGTTTCCCATGAAACAACGTAGAAGTTTATCATATTTGAAAAGCGTGTAATCTTCTTTCTGTTTCAACCCGAATCATCACCAGATATTAAGCTTGGTCTACAAAAGCAAGGAGGAACTTGCTAATAATGAGCGTAACAACCTGATAAATTGTGTGCTACTTTAATCTCCGGTAGTGTGAAAGAGAGAGTGTTTTTTTTTCCGGAGTACCTTTTGAATCTTGTGAGGTACTTGTCATATTAAGATCTGTATGTTTTGGCATCATTGCACTAAAACATGGAATTTGGCAGCCCTGTCACTTCTGCTTGAAAGAAACCAAAGTGATGGAGTAAGACTCTCAGATGTGAATATAGAAGTATGTGAATGGAGCCACCTAGAGATGCTTGCTGCAGAATTATCAGGCCTCCCTTGCTTTCCAGACTAGATCTTGCGTTTCTAGATATTGGAAATATTAATATGTTTCCTCACATCTCCTTCATAACTTGCTGCAGTCCTTCTAACATCTCAGCACGAATCTTTTTTAAAGATGACTTAATGAATGTTATCAGCATGCTAAGGATTTACTTACAGAGGTCCATGGAGATAAGCTCAGTAAATATTTTGTTTAAGGTTATACTCCCTCTGATTTATCAGAGTTCAGCTTTAGCTGTAGAACCTGCTTAAGACGGTCTGTGGGTTTCAAGCAACAGAAAATGAGGCAATGGCATTCTTAGCACTTCAGCATTGGAAGTATATGGAAGCATCTGCTTGGTCTAGTAAAGAAGCTGTGGAGCACTCTTGCTTGTATTTGCTCTCCAGACGAAGCTCAGGCTGCCATTATTTTCAGAATGTGAGCTACACACATGGTGGTTGTAGGTCATTTGTCCAAAAACACAGTAAGAAGCAGGTATGTTTTTTTCACTGAATCCTCTAGACTGGTGGAGGACTCTGGAGCATGTAATAGCTGTCAGTGTTTTGAGGATTAAAAATTGTTCTGTTGAATTGCATATCAGTTCCTCATGCTTTTTCCCTTTCTTTCACAGAAAGTAACACCCACGCTGAGAGTTAGAAAAACTGAAAGAGGCGTTGCACCATTTATAGAAGTTGATCAGTAAAGTTTCTGTGAGCTTTGCAGCTCTAGATTTTATGGGATTAAGTCCTGAAACAGAATGTGCTGTAATGCTCAGAAACTATGATATGGGACTGGTTAAGCTGAATGAATTAAGTAGTGTCTTTTCCACTTAAAATAAATGAATATATAGTGTATAATGGCTTATTTCCACTTCAGCTCAAATTTTATGGAAAGGGAGGGAGTATGGGCTGCATCACCAGTGAGCAGTTTACCCATGAAGTCAAGTATGTAGATAATTGTAGAGGACTTTACTGTGCTGCTGTGTTCACAAGTATTTATTTCAGGAGATTATGGTGTCTGTAAAATGTACCATATTTTCAGTACCTGCTGACATTATACCCCAGTTGTCTTTCCAGGAACTTGTTGATATTACGACATGATACTCTTGTAACTAGAACTCTTTAGGCTGCGGTCTAGGACTTCACTTGGAAGTAATTGAAAGGTGTATTAGATTTTAAAGACTGCAGGGTCTGTTGTTTGGGTGGAGGAATGACAAAGAAGACAAAACAGGGCAAACTTCAGCTAGATGTGTAGAAAATCAATTTCAGGGTTGGTGGGCTTTTTTTTGTTGTCGTTGTTGTTGAATATTTTGGTTTGGTGGTTGGTTGATTTTGTTTGTTTGTTTTTTCTTTTAAATATGCAAGTGAAGCTAAAACCTTGAAACTTTTGTCCAGGTTAAATGTATCAGGTTCTGCCACAGTGTTTACTTTTAGGTGGGGGCTGGTGGTGGTGGTAAAATAAATCCTACATCAATAACTTGGTAACTATTTTTGCGTTTAATACTAGCATTTATGTGACTGATATGTGTTGGAAATGGCGCATTTGGTAAGCTCTTGTCTGCTTATGGTGGTAACAGAAGTGGAGATCTAGCCCGATCTCTGAGTCCTTCCTTAGCTTGTCCTTCTTTCGGTTGTGCTGTGATACTGTGGCCAGAGTCGCTTTTCTTGTTTATCTGCATTTCCGCACCCACTTCATGTGTGGGGTATTTGCACTTTATTCTTTTTACTGCATGTCCTCTGCCCTTGGACTATCCCATTTGCTAGCCTGCCCTCCTAAGGTGCTGTGTAATCATTTCACTTGTAGGTGTTTTCCAGCTTTCCTGAGCTTGTTTCCTTACCCAGCTCTTCCCATACAAATGTAAACATAAAATTACCCTAAGTGCTGTAGATACCCTTGAATAAAGGTTTCTATACTCAGCTTCTTGCTTGAAATTTCAAAGGTTGCTTAATGATGCTGGCTTTTTCCTTTCACTCTTAAGGCAAGGATCGTGTACTTTGAAAGTATTCTTTCTAAATAGAATAATGCACTGGATGGCTTTTTAAGTCCATGAGCTCCTTGGGGCCGTGTGTTGATGTGAGATGCTATTAAGGTTGGATCCATTGTACAGGAGCGAGTGGCAGTTGACCAGTTCTGTTGCTGTGGGGCGATTTCCCATGGGGAGGGGGAGCATAAATGGTGTCATTACTTCCTCTTGACCTGACACCACAGGTCTGCACATCTCAAATCTAGTTATAAGAATTGATGCAAGGAGAAAAATGCTTGCATTGGAAACCATGCTTTCCTCCCTCTCACATAGGTATCGGTGTGTTTCTTTTTACCATTGAGAACCAGCTTAGTATCTTTTGTGTTGCATCTTTGCTTGCACTGGAGGCTGCTACTTGTTTAGCATTGATAATTCAGCTGTAGGTAGATGGAAGGCCACTTGCTCACTGCTGTCAAAACAATCTTCTCTCTGTTTTTCTGGAGGACTCACGACTTTAATGAAAGAAAATCTGGTTATGGATGATGCTGTGTTCTTACATAAAGAATGCAGAGAGAGAGAGCATTGACATTTACGCAACAGTGACGATGCCTGCTAGTTAATATGTAAAGGGAACTTTCTATAGATGGCTCTCAGATAAGGCCAAAAAGCCAAATTTTTGTTGACTTTAAGACATAGTTGCTGAGTCCCTGATTTTTAATTCAGTGCATCCTATGGAAGCTTAAGAAGGTGGATATGAAAGATGGCTATTCAGTGGGACTTTCCAGAGTAGCAGGAATTACTGTCCCTTCTCTAAATGTCAGAAAAGACTGTATTCAGTGATAAGCTGGGGGAGGGCAGGAGGGGAATGAGCCCATGTAGGGCATTCTTGGGTTTGTTTAATCCAAGTGAGACAAAATAGAGGCAACAAATGGTAAACTTACTGTATTATGGAAATCCTCATCCTGCAGAGCGTTTACAGGATACTTTGTTTTCTGTGATGTGAAGGCAGAGTAGTCAATGCATTGTCTGTCACAAATATTCCTTTCTAAAAATCTTCTTGCTCTGATAAATTTCTGTGCTGCTGTGAACACCATTACAAAGACCCGTGTGATGTATTAGAAAGTAGGTGATATTTAATGATTAAATTGATGAACAAGTAAAATATAACTCTTCAAATCTATGACTTATTTTCAGATGGATAGCTTTTGTATTACTTGTTTGCCTTCCTTTTGGTGTATCTGTTTTAATAATTGTTTCGGCTGCTATGGAAACACTTCAGGATAGAGATAGTAAATGTTCTTCAGTACCCTTTTCTAATCTGTGATCTTCTCTGTGTTGTTTCCTTTTCTTGCTGGAGTAACAAGAACATAGCAAAATTTGCACTCTGGCTTTTATTCCTACATCAAATGTAAATGTTGAATTAACTCTTGAGTAGTCATCTCTATCTTAAAATTATTGGTTAGTGTATTTGACTTGAGAAAGTTATAAATATCAGGAGAGAATTATGACTGATTTTTTTTTTCTTTTGTTTATATCATACATGATTTTCTAATGACATTTCAGGCATAGTAACTCTGGAGAAATGCACTAATATTTGTGTGGATATTTGGATTCTAGCAATTCTCTGCAGTGTCCGAACTGAGGAGTTACACACTCCCCACACTCCCCACACCCCTACCCCACGGCCCCATGCTCAAATAAATACATTACATTTTTTATTACTCTTTTATTAATTTGTTAAATTATTAATGAATTTTGAGGTTTTTAAAATAAATCTGTTAAAGCTTTTTTATCACTTCTGGGATTCATAATATGCCTTCTTTATGCAGGAATTACCTTTCAACAACATAAAATTAGACTGCTTGCTGTAAACTGTTAAAAACATATCTGCAGTGTTGGAAAGGCCTCTCATGTTCATGAAACTGCTGTGAGCACCAGCATATGTAATCCCCTTCATAAAATGATGAGGCTTCATTTTTAGAAAGGGTTGAGTATTTTGCTGCTGCAGCTTCTGCTGAAATGCCTCTTCGTTATCTTACAGCTCCGATCAAGTAATGGTAGCCAGAGCTCAATGTGTTGTCTTCTGGCAGTAGCCTTTAATTATGATATGCATATAGCATATACTTTTATGCATTGCTGTGTAGATTGAAGGTGTGTGAAAAGCATTTATAGTAGAATCATGTACTGAAGGCCAGGGACATATGCAGCCCCAGAGCAATAAGAATGAGATGAGGGTTGCACATGCGACTGCATTTAGGTTTCAGAAATGCATGGTGTGAGGCTCTTGAGAGAGGAGGGAATTATAGGCCCTTGACATGCTCATTAAACACCCCCAATAAATCTACAGCACATAAAAGACATTTCAATAGCCCATAGTTAAAACAGGGAGACAATGAATAACATTTTGTTTTGGCATACGTTAGATAAATTCTGTTTGTGAGTTTCATTAGTTATTTATGGAAACCAATACCATTTTTCAATGCGCTAAAGGTAGGCAGGATAACAGGATCACTGCTTCAACGACTTGACAACCAGTGAGGAGGAGAAAGCTACGATAAGAGTAGTGTACTGTAAAGACAAAAGTATGAGCACCTGGTACTAATTCTCTGATGGAGAGATTATATGTTTGAGGAGATGAGGAGAAGATAAGGTTGTTGTATGCATTCTTTCAGAAACCTTTTTACAATGGACTAGAACACAAGCCATGCTTAGGAGAGTAACCATGTGAAATGTCATGAAGAGGCTGGGCCTCTTGTTTGTTAGCACAAAAATGCATTTCAGTAGCAGTTGTTTGCAGTGGACTTAACCATGCAATCATGAGCACTGGAGAAACTCGGAGGATGACTGTGGATTTGAATGGAGGTCATCAATAAGAAGAAAGCTTCCAGAACAGTTAGAAAATACGTGTTTCTTTGTAAACAGTGTACATTGTTTGGTTTTGTCTTTTTTTCTTNTTTTTTTTTTTTTTTCTCCCAGTGGCTGTGTTCCAGACTGGATTACTGGGTAGCAAACTTGCAGCTTCAGGCTCTTGGTAGTGATACTGAAGAGGAAAAGGGACATCTGGGCATGTAAAAAGTTCTTACAAAGGAGAAAATAATAAGAATAAAGAAACTTTGGAAGTTTGCAGAAGGTAGTGCAGAAAGGAATAGGCTAAAATGGTGAAGAAATTAGAAATGGTATACAAAGTATGGGATTTATTATCTATCCAGGTCTTTTCTGAAACAGAGGGGACAGATATCTCTATCCCTGCTTCTCTGTACATGCTTTTCTTGTGTGCTTCCTTGTGCTTCTACTTGGAGGACCTCTGTAAATATCTTTTTCTCTTTTAACTTTCTGGGAAAGGCAAGCTGGCTTCCTTTAGTGTCTCTCCTTCTCCAAGGAGGTCCATTTTCCTATTCAGGCCTTCTGTTTCTAAATTCCCAACCATTTCTACCCACCCTTCTCCTTTGCTCTTTCTTCCCTGAGGAATTCTTTATACTTTTTCTTTGTCGTCATTATCTGTGTTACTAGCATAATTTCTTCTAGTTTTCTGTTGTTCGTCCGTCCTTGCCCCCCCCACGATCCCGATCTGTGAAAGCAGCTTTCTTTGCATCCCAGTAGCAGCTACCCAGGCTGTGAAACGGTTTGCCATGGAGCATCTCTTATGCGAGGCACCTCAAAGAGCACTAGAGGTCTGCTTCCTTCTGGTTTGGGCTTTGAGCATAGTTCTCTGTCCCGTTCCCTCCTACCAGTTTAGATCATTTCTGTGGTTCTCTGCAGTTTTCAGAAATCTGAAACGCTCCCGGTCCAGTTCTTTCCCCCTAAAAATCCTATTTCATAGCTGTGGCCAGGAGTCTGGACCACAAAGTCTGTCTGTCTCAGCAGCTCATTCAGCTGGCTTGACCAGGAAAGTTCTTGCTCTGTCAGAGACAGGAGACAGCTTGTCCTGATCATTTCCAGTTGTAGAACAGGCATTAAGGCAGCATTGGTGGTGACTGGTGAATTAGCTAATTCGGAGGTTACACCGCCTCACTTTAAAAATGCATGGTTTCATATGAGACTATAAAAACACAAATGGTGTTGGAAGGAGGTTGAGAGATGAAAGGAGAAAGTATAAGTCACTGAATTTGTAGACCCTTTGTAAAGTAAAATATGAGAAGTACCATTTTTTTTTTTTCTAGTATGATGGAGTGTACATCTGTTAGCTGTGCATACAGTATTGCTGGGTTAGTATTATAAATTACTTGAAATACATGGGGCTCTTTAGCATTTGTTTTCTAATGCAAACTGTGGTAAATGCTCTTTTTTCTTTCTGCATTAGAAATAAAAGGGTTTGAGGCTAATGAAGTGTTTAGAGTGACCATCTGCTCTTCATTTGACTTGCTATTTCCATGTATTTCTATGCATCAATTTAAATGTGCCTTGGACCATTAGCTGTATTGTGATTAGATTATTTTGAAATATTTGTTGAAGTTCTAGACTCAGACTCCAACTATGAAACACAAAAAATATTAAGACTTAATTTATTTTGGCTGTTTATGTTTTTGATCTGCACAGATCCAGATTATTTCCTTTTCTTGTTGTTATGGAACCACAGATAGTTTATCCAAACAAATACCAAATGTCCTTTGTTGTTTTTTTTTTTTCTCCTTTTGTTTTTAGTATACTGACAAACACATTGAGTTGAGACGTTACTGTATTTAATGATTTAAATGCATATGGTACAGTTTATGTGGGACTGGAAATTCTAACAGGATCCAATTTAATGTTTGTGAAGTACAGCAAATAACTTCACACAAGTATGTGCAGAGTGTAGGTGCTTTCTTTTTGAGGAAGCTGGACACATGTGACCATATCAGTATCAAATGTACAAATAGAAAAGCACAGTATTATAACTTAGTAATTGTGACCTGTAATTAAATTACTGCGGGCTGCAACATAGGGTTGCTTATGGATAACTTACCCAAGGATGAATTATTTTTGTGGTACTAGTAATGGATTGTATGCGTTATTTTCATTTGTGTTTTTTATAAATTTGTAAAACAAGTGTAGACTTGAAAAGAATTTTGTCATTTAGCGTTCTTGGCTGGGAAAACACCTGTTTCTTTTTCTGCCTAAATTGAGACTAAACAAGGAAACAGCTCCTCGTTTTCAAGTTTAACGTTTCTTACTGTGTACATTTCACTATGTGGGGTCTTGTAGGTTACATATCAGACAATAAGCAATTTCAGTTTGCTTTATGAAGCTTTAACATTATCCTGGGCTGGGAACAAATTACCACTTCAATATTGATGAATAAAGTAAACATCCAAACTGCATTGCATCTTTTTGGTGTTAAGTCTGAACAAAACTAATTAATATCCAAATGTTACCTGCTTTAAATTGTGCAAGTGAATGTTTTCTGAGAAAAGGAGCAGTTCTGTTAAGTTTTTCCTTCTCCCTTGTCCCCATCCAGAGTTGGTCAAATCTGTTTTCTGTCATTTAAATAAATCTCTTTCATACCTCCTTAGTGGTTCCCGGGGCAGTGGTATGATATGATTTTAAATTGAGGGCAAGCATTTCTGTTAAAAGACCAAACCCAAGAACTTCCATTTTTATAAGCAGATCTGAAAACAGCAGTACTCTGTACAATCATTGTGTTGCAACAAAGATCACTATTCAGTAGAGATGCAAATCCTCAGTATGTAGGTTTTATATTCAGGCTTCTTACTGAGTAGAAATTCTTCCTGAATAATGAACCATCCATGAGTGCTTTGCTTTCAGAGATGATAAATGATGAGTCTGTTATATCTTTGAATTAAGCAAATAAGTGGTGGTATTCTTCAAAACAGGTGTATCACTAGGATAGGCAGCACCCTAAAAGTGTCAAGTCCAGTCAGCAATATCCACTTATCTTTTGCATTGTGATCTTTGGGTGCTGATATCTATGTGAATTCAGATGTCCTGCTCAGATGTCCTATGTGCAGGGAAGAGCTGATTTAATAGAGCAGAAATAGAACTTGTTTGTTGTGCGAAAGGCTTAATTTCTTTTCCTCTCTCCTTCTGTTTCACGTGTTGGGCTTGGTTTAGGTTTTGGCTTTCCCAGCTCTTCAGCAATGACAGGAAAGTGGCGGGATGTTTTCTTATTTGGTACTGACATCCCCTTACCTCCCAATCCTGCTCTATGACTGTTCCTGAGCCTGCAAGTTCCCCATGACAAGGTCTTGTGAGAGCTGTGGCATGGAACACTGAGCTACGGGATGGCTTTACATGTGCCCAGTGTCTGCCTTGCACAATTAATTCTGTGTGCCTTCCAGCATACGTTCATTTTGATGGGTTTTCGTATTAATGAGGGCACCTGCTCACCAAGATAGTAGAGATTGCTGATGCCTTTTACAGAGGAAAGTGAAGGTGTTAAATGTTGACTGTAACACTTTTCCTTCTCTTCTTTTAGCTGATTGCTTAGGCTATCTTCGCCTGTACCTCTGCTCTTTCCCAGTTGGCTTTTTGCTGTTGATGAACCATTGCAAAACTTGTAAAATAGGGAATCAAACCCTTGTTTTTAGGTGTGAAAACAGATGATCCCTTGGGGCATCAAAACATTTACCAGAGTACTCAAATTGTTTGTTACAAACAGTAGGCACTGGGAGAGGAACATCACTATTTTTTTTTTTTCATACTGACGGATTTTGGTAGTTCACGAAAGGTGCTTTATATTTTTTTAGGAGGTCGATCTATGAGGAAATAATATGCACAACAAATATTTTATAGTATTCTTAAATTTAGAATTGGAAACAAGATGAGGTTACTTGCCACTTTCACTTTTTTTCCTCTTGAACTTTGAGCCATCCCCTCTTTTTGGGTATTGTATATGATTTCGTTTTTCATGTGTTGCATGTTGATACGTAATTTGCATTTAATTTTATATATAGTAGAACCTTCCTGAGGCATCATTTCTGACTTTAAAAAATAAGAATGTTTACAAAGTATGAGGAAAATGAAGAAGTTTGAGCATTTGTCTGTATATTATGGAAAGAGACTGAAGTTGATGACTGCATTTCTGGGAGGGGAGTGGGAATAGAAAAATTCAGTGCTGTGAAATAAAAACAACTGGGTTTTGTTTGCTGCTATTGTAATTTGCCAGAAAATATTATCATTTTACAGTTTGTGTGCTTGGGTTTTGATGTATTTTCACACTAAAAACCCAGCATATTTTGGTTTATTTTTTGATCATAAAGTGTACTTTTAAAAAAGTTCAGATGTTTTGGCAAAAATATTACCTTAAGAATATGGTTATGGCTGGGAAAGAAGACCTTGATTTCTTCCTCCCATGTGTTATGCTATTAGGTACTGACAGAAGTATTTCTTCTAGAAGGATTCTATCTTACTTTGACAGAGAAAAATGGATCATCTGTTAAGATTCCCAGCATGATCATAATCAGAAAAATTTGTCAGACAAAAGCAAAATTGTGTGGTCTTTCACAAATAGAAAATACTGTTAATCAGAAGTTTGTTCAGAAAGCAGATTTTCCCCTGTTACAACTGTCAGTTTCTTGGCATTTGTCTAATGCCAGAAGTGGAGAACTTTCCCAGCTGTTTCAGTAAGCTGAGTGCTAGCAGCTTTCTAGGAAGGGAAAATAGTCTGAAGAACATCTCTGGCTTCACTGTGACTTTCAGGAGCTTTTGTATATGGGCAAGCTGAAATGCAAGTGCCATCTTGAATGATAGCCCTCAAAATGAACTTTGTTTCTCTTGCTTTCAGGACTTCCAAAGCATCTTATTCGAAAGTTTTCTTAATTTAAGGCAGATAGATCCTTTCTGTAATAGCAAAATCTTAAATAAGATGTTAGGAAAAGTTCTTTTTTGCAAGCTACGGGGAAAATGAATGGTTATGGTTGCAAGATAAGGCAGTATTGAAAGAGTACAAATTGCTCTTTATTCCACATGCACTAACCTCATTAACAGGATAAGGCTTTCAAGACTAGGGCAGTGCTAAATGACTTGTGGGAGCTACCAAATATAGATCTTGTGAAGTCCCAGGCCTGGGGAGTTCTCCCTACAGACAGCAGCTCTCTGAACAGTGCCACCTGCTTTTCTGCAGGAGTTTTGGGTCAGACTCCAAGTCCCAGTATGTGTTTGGGGAGAAAGCTTTTTCCCCGCTTCTCCTTTTGTGAATCTTAGCAAACTGCAAGTCTTTTGTACTAGTTCGCAAAATGGTGTAATTGTCTGCATTGCAGAGCTGCTAGAGGTGAGATGGAGAACTTCGTAAGTTCTTTTGTTTCAGTTGTCTTGTACATAACTCTCTGGCTGTTTGTTTCCAATTAGTTACTTTGATGCTGGTGCAATCCAACAGCAGCTTGTGGTGCTGAAAAAATGTCCCTCAAGGCAAAATATGAGCTTAGTGCAGTTCCAGAGGGACAAGATGTGACCACTTTGCTTACTTCCAAAACTGTCATCCGCTCTACTTGAAAAGCATGTTCTGGGAAATTCTGAACTTGGGTAACCTCTGCACATACGGTAGCAGAAGAAGCTCTTTGAGAAGTGAACCAGGGAGTGGGAGACTGAGTGCAGGGCTGATGAGGAAATATGTGCTCTGGAGTATGCTTCTGTCCTGTATGTGGACCTAACCCACAGTGCTAACAAATTTGGAATGGTTTTATAGTCAAAGGATAGGTTATCAATGCAGAAACAGCCACCATGGTTAGTGCTAGGAGGCAAGTGTGCAGCTTTGGCTTCAGAGCTGAATGAATTTATGGTTTTATTCAAAGTGACTTTTGTATCTTGGAAGCCCTTATGTGACTGCTGGTTCATGGTGGCAGTAAGGAATAGAACTGAGGTTTGAGGTAGCTAGGATTTATTGTGTGCTTTACTATCTTTTTTTTTTTTTTGTACTTTTGTACTTGAGTAGGTAGGTAGGGAGACTGCTTTCTTATGGCATGACTAAATGAGTGCAAACATATACGTACTAACAGAGCTGCTTGTTTTTGCAAGCAATTATTTTTCAAAGGGAGTTCTTAGATTGAAGGATTTGCCAAAAATCACGAATATTATTATCGTTACCTGTTCATATCTTCTGCACCCAAAGTCCTAGAAGTTTCATTGCCACTTCTGACAGAGCTACCACATTTGCTAACTTCGAAAATTTGCTTTGGGTAAGCAGCTAGCAGGGATTCCAGATGTCTGTGTTATTTGTTCCTCCTTTTAATATCTTTTGTTAGGCTGTTACAATGATGTTAAATGGAAGTCAACTGACTGTATTCCACAGATACCATTTGGACTATCATTCTTTAAATTATACTGGAGAGTTAATCATATGGATGGCTTGTAAATTTATAGGTTCAGAACTGTAGATTTGTTTCAGATCAGAAAAGGAACATAGTGAGCACTTAATGTGTTCCCCTTTCCCAATTCATTCTCTAGAACTTCTTTCAAGAACATGCTCTAAGCGTGTCACTCTTTAGCATCAGTTCTCTCTTTGCATCTCATTAATTTGTCCGTCTTTAAGAGTCTTCAATGAGAAGCAGTTACTTATTCAGGTTGTATGTGGACTCCTCAGAATAAGAACAGGTCTCAGATCTGATACGGTCACTATTATCCCCCTCTCTTGGTACCCGAGCAGTCATGTGATAAAAAAACCTGGGAGAACAGGGCAAAAAATACTCTTCATGTGAAGGTATGTGACGTTCACATGCAAGCCAACTCTTATCTTTGCCTGAATAGATAAAAACAGAATTTATTTCCAGATGCTTTTCAGACTCAAAATTATCCTTTGTATCTTTATTCTGACTTGGTACACAAAGTGCAGAGCTGGGCACAGCAATGTTGTAATGATTTGCTGAGTGTTGTATGAAATGGCATTGCTCCTTACTTCCTGTTCCCTTATTATGCATTCAAGGCTCATGTTTACTTTTTTGACTGTAGTCTTACAATGAGGCTTATGGTAAGTTGTTTTTCTTTGTTAAACCAGAGTTCTTATACTCCTGCTGAGATCAAGGGTGCTATCTTTGACTGAGCCTGAGTGAAACTTCTGACCTGTGATTTCGCTGAATTCAACTACAGTGTGTTGATGTGGCTCTGCATCTCCCAGATATGCAAATCAGCATGTACAACCATCAAGATCCGTCATCTTCTGCTACTGGGTCAGTTTTGCAAAATTCAGCAGGAGTGATTTTTATTAACTCCCTCCTGGGGAGAATGTCTGGTGAGTGACTGATAGCAGAACACTTTGGATTGCACTGAGAGTGCTGCTGTGGCTGGCGGCTTTCCTCTTTTCCCTTCCTAAATTTTTTTTTTTTTAAATATGCCTGTTGTGGACTACTTTTTATCTATTTTAGGAATACTTATGCTTTCTTTTGTTGGACTCTCATAGGCTGTTTTGAGAGTACAGGTGTTTATGGTCAATACAAGTTAAAAGGGTTCTTGGCCTTCTGTTCCCATCCCTAGTGCTGCAGGCAGGTACCTGCGCTTTCAGTTGCTTGCAGGACTGTGTTGGAAGTCAGGTCAGGGATCAGCTCCAGGGATGTTTAACTGTAAAAAATACTTTTGCAGCATTGATTGTGAGAAATATGTTAAAGGTATGGACTAAGTAAGGGGCCAAGTAGTAGGGAAAACGTGACAGAGGGTACAGGAGCTTTTTAAAGTGAAAGGGCTATAAACGCCCCTGTGTTGTTGAGTTGGGTCTTTAAGGTATAAATAATCACTTTAGGAATGGTTTGATTCATGTACTTAGTGCTGTCACAGCTTGATCATGTGAGTGCTCCTCGTCTGCCCCACTAAAGTCAGGCAGATTAGTATGAAGTAGAGAAGAAATGCTTAGTTACTGCAGCCATGTGGTTCACCAATGGAGATTGTGGCAAGTAGCTCGAGCTCATCTGTGCCAGAGTCAGGTAGCTGCCTTGCAGAAACATATCCTACGGTTCCTTACTGCTGCAATCAAATAATATGTGTATTCTTATGGAGGAAGCAGTTAAACTTGTTTTATGAGACTTAATTGTCTTGAAATCACGATGAGTGCTATAAATTATGCTGCTGTTACTTAATTTATTGTTGACTGGACCCACCTGTCTCCAGTTTTTATTTTCAGAATCTAACAGGGAGCCAGAATTTATAGGAATTACAAAGCTGATACTAAAATTGGAAAAATTCTAGTGAAGGTTGCCTTTTTGTAGGTTCTACCTAAGGAATTTCAAATAGAACCACGATTGAGAAGATCTTATGGTCATTACTTGATATGGATATCCTGTGATGGGGGTACTCCCCCTACCTTTCTTAGACCTTTGAGGCTGGCTGCAAGTGAGATGAAAGATGCCTCTACTGTTGAGGGAAAATGATGCTGCATTGAGCAGAGCCTGGATTCCTAACCTTTTAGAGATCCATAAAATATAAGTGGTCTGAGCTTAATTGTAAAATTTTGTTTGTAGATATTCCAGAAATGAGTCTTGCTGTTCATACAAATTCGGTAATTCTTGATTGTGAGCAAAAAGAAAAGATAAAACTTTGACATTTCAATTCCTCTATTATTTTTAGTTTAGTCTTTCACTTGGAAACTAAACTGTGGGTGAATTTTACTTTGTTGAGTTTTCCAAATTACCCTAACAACGCTCAATGATTAAATTATCACATATATGGAAAGAAACTTTTAGAATGTGATCTAAACTGACACATTTTAAGAAACAGGTGGAAGATTATTTGTCTTGAAAGCACAAATAGACAGTTCTGAATCATGCTGAAAAAGTTCCAGTGGAAAATATGTTTCTAGCTCCAAATTCACAAGTTACATTAGAAAGATGGATTTTAAGTAGAATGACAACTATCTTAAACATTTGAATAAACACCTCTTTGGTAAGGGAAAACCAGGGAAACAGTTTTGCTTCAGGATTGTTTGTCTTATGAACAAGTACTTGTGTTCTCCTGATGGCTTGTGGAATAAATCCAATTTTCAAAATGCTTGAGAAAACAGAGTTCCCAGGGCACCTGATGCTTCTCTGTGCCTATGCATGCCTGCATCCATGTAGTCAGGGACACTGTGCTGCAACTGCAAGGTGAGGGAGATCTGTTCCTGGATGGGGAAGCTATAGCGTGAATGTGTGCTGACCGGGGAACTGGGCAGTGCTGGTTTTAGTGTTCACGGGTGAAGGCTTCCAATTTAAGATTTGATTATTTTTTATTTTTTTTTTTTTTTTTTGTTAGGATTTCTTTCTTTTAAGCCACAGGCATTTCTTGTTCCTCCTGTGATGCTCCCAAAGCATATTTTGAGATGTTATACTATCTGGGTAGTAGGGTGGCAATGTCTGTAATCCTCATCTGGACAGAAAGACTTGAGGCTTCGATAACTGTTGCAAAAAGATGATCGGAGATTGCTGAAGACATTACTGCCTTTAGCTGTGACTAAACTCTGTGACTAAACTGACAGAAGAATTTGTTTGTGCCTGTATCTTTAGCTGTCTATTAAATAACCAGATAAGAATTTAAACCATGAGGTACTGCACTGCAGCAACTGAGATAAAAGAATACGTTTTGTGTTGTGAAGGAAAAGTTGATCTCTAGCAGAGTCATGGGAGCACATGCTTTGCAGAGTACTGACGTGTTCAACAGCTGCAGCAAGATTGCCAACTTGGGCCTCTGACTTGGCAGAAGAGTAAACTTGTCCTTACTATGTTTTACCAGCAAAGATTCATAGAATGGTTTGCTGTGGAAGGGACCTTAAACATCATCGAGTTCCAACCCCTCCTGCTAACACCTCCCACTAGACCAGGTTGATCAAGGCCCCCATCCAGCCTGGCCTTGAACATCTCCAGGGATGGGGTATCCACAACTTCTCTGAGCAATATGTTTCAGTCTCTGTGCTACCATGAGCTCGCTGTTTTAGTTTAGAAATAATATGCCTGTAGTGTGACAGATGTCATGGGAGTTGAGCACAGCACCTCTGAAAAGATGGTAACAGTAGTTCTTTGGTCTGTCGGGTTTCTTGGTGTATTTCTGTACTGCATTTTCTATACCCACAATATTCCCCTATAGGGATTTTTGTCTGGGAAGCCCCCAGAAGCTACTGTGAATCTACTTTCAAGAACAAATTTTGATTTTTATACTGCCAAAATGGGATTTAAAACACTGTTTGCAAGAAATTGGATTGGTAAACTATAGAAACATAGGATATAGTTTGTAGATGCAAAGGCTCTTGACTAGTGTAAGACTGAGGAAATGAGTTTAGCTGTGGTGCCCTTTCATATAGACTTTGTTCTAGAAACAGAGTTTCACCTTACACAAATACTGGAAGTTGACTAAAGATATTGCAGTGGTACAGTACAAAGTTCCTTTTGCTTTGACATTGTTTATTTCGTTGAAATGACTGTCTTGTGATAATCCTGTAGGGTGGAAAAGATGAGCTTTCCTTGTAGAACACCCAATAGGCCCAAATTAACTTACAGCTTTTTACATTGAACTGGCCATGAATAGTTTGGTTAATAGTAGTGCTAAAGTACAGATAAAGCTGTGAATTTACTAAAACACAATTCTATGTGTAGTACAACTAATCTAGACAGTTAACAGGTATTCTGCATATCTATTAGTGACCTGTTATACACTTGTAATCACAGAAAGTCAAACATTTGATATGAACTTGTCAATTTGGTGGATAAAATTTGATTTGATGCTCCCCAGCCAAAGTGTTTCAGATTGAGAGGGGAGGGAATTCCAAATTACTGAAGTTAAACCCTCTGATTACTCAGACTTTTTTGTTCAATGTTTCTGCCAATTCTGAGGTGGAATTTATAGAAATTGGACTTGTCTAAATCCACAAATTACTAGTTCATTCTGTCAGTGTACAACTCAAAATGGGCAAAGTTTAAATGCAATATTCCTATATTTTGCATCATCTAAAATGCTTTAATATCCTTTATTTACAACTTCAGCCATCTCAGTGAAGTAGGTGTTTGCTTGTAAATTGGCAGACTGCTGTCAAATCAGTTTTGCTCATAACTGCTGGGCTCAGAGCACACAGTCCAGATACCCTAATAGCATGAGGGCTGACTGCAGTTCCGATAGAGATGACAAAAGGGTCCACTGTGCTATTTGTGTGCTGATAGCTTTGCTTAGATATATGTGTATAAGCTTGTTAAATGGTCTGTAATAACCATGTGTTTAACTGACCTATCTCAACTAAATCTCAATGTACTTCTTTTTGATTGAGCTGCATCCTAAAGGTTGCTAAAATTCTGTAGCCAAGCTGTTTCCTTTCCTCTAGAAAGAAAAGGAAAACTTTCTGTACTTACTGCTACCACTGCTTTTAAGCTTCTGCATTTAAATATGAAACTATTTGCCTTAGTCCGTTGTGCTAGGCTCCAAGTGTAAGAGCTTTCTAGTACTTCCTATCTTGAGGAACTACTAGGTACAGAACAGAAATTGGTGAAGTTAGTGTTGCTTCCAGCAATATATTAACTTTACATGCTTTTTCAAGGATAGTCTTGATCTGAGAAGTGCTATTCTTGTAGTGCTGTGGAGTTGAACGTTAAGTCAATCTTATGTTAAGGAGTGCAAGGAGAGGAAGAACAACCTCTTGGTTTACTTTCTTCTATTTTTTTTCTCCCATCTCTAAGCCAATCATCCTTCAAATTCAGCCTGATATCTCATGTAAACTAGACCTTTCCGTTTTTTTTTCTTTTTTTTGATCCTTTGTAGTATGAAGTTATCACAGTAAATTATGATCAAGATTTCAGCCATCACCTGAGTCTTAAGTTTGCTATCAGCATGGCATGTGTAACCTGAATTGTTAGTGGCTCTGTTTGTGGGTAACAAATTGAACAGAACTTAAAGAATATGCTCCAAAGAAGGAATTCAGATCATGTACTGTCTCAAAGATACTATTTACGCTGCTTTTTAGGCTAGTCTATAATTTCTCAGGGTTTTTTCTCATTGGTAAGACGAGGAAGGAGGTTTTTATTTTTAATGCCACTTCAAATTTGCTCTTCATGTTCCTGAGCTGTAGTTATCCATGTTCCACTTTTTTGATATGTAAATCTCTAAGAATTTGCCAAGTGATGATGAATGAGTCAGTCAGATGGTAGTTACTTTCTCCCATGTCCAGAAGCATACTCTTTCCTCTTGATGTTTTGTGTTGAACTTTGTCTTTTGTTTAAAAAATATTTCAAAGCCAGAACTTGTGTTTTTTTCTGATATGAAGAGTGTTTTTGATACTTGATGACAGTGTGTGGAAGAGAGGTTACAGCCCTGTTTTAATTTTGTCTGAGATCTTGATTTTGAGGAATATGGCTCCTTCAAAACCTAAACCTGTGGAGATTTAATTTCTGTGGAACGCATACCTTATGACTATCATCAGTCATTTACGAACAAAGGCTGGAGGATGATGCTGCCAACCTGAGACTGACAATGTAATTTTAGACAATATTTTAAGTGAAGTAGGACTATTGTATTTGTTTTTATGAGGAAAAATGTTGTAAACTGGCTTCTGTGGAAACTTGACCAATAAACTATTACTCACAGTCAAGTGTTAAAGACCGTTATGATGCTCTGAAGTTTGGTACTTCAGTGTACAGTTTGTTTAACCTGTGGAAAAGATTTGACAAGTTGTTCTGCTTAGGCCTAGTAAATAAGACCATGTCTTGAAGTAAAAAAAGAAAAAAACACCAAACAACAACAACAACAAAAAAAAACACCAAAAAACAAACAAAAAAAACCCCCAAACCATTCAAAGGTGGGTTAAACTGCTTTTTATAACCTTAGTGATATTTGGATTTAGTTAAATGGAATGTTAAGCATTTACACATGAAAAGATTAATGGCAAAATACTGAAGTTAGAAACTGAAGAGCTTATAACAATCCATTCAAAGTGCATTTTTCTAACCAAAGATGTACTCTTATATTTTTGTATTAAAGACAGAGATTGCATTAGCTTTACTGGAAACCTGTATGATTTATCATAATTTGTTTACAGTAGTAAGAAAGAATGTTATGAACCTCCCAACTTGGCATAGTTATTCTTCTTTTTGACATGTTGGTTTGCATACTCACACAGCAGTCTTGACCAAAAAATGTCGTTGATTTGCTGCACTCTTTCAGGGGAAATAAAAAAAAAATCATTTTGAGATTGTCAGGTGTGTGTTTTTCCCCTGCTCTTAAGGATTTGAAAGACTTTGTGCTAACTCAGGAATAGGTGCAAATATGAGATGAGTTGGGAAGGATTTTTTAAAAATGCATAAACACTTGGTAAATAGTAATAAAATCTGCTGCATTACTCTGTCATCTTATGCTCATAGAATGCAGTAGTTAGGTTTTTTTACTCTAATAACGCTGAAGTGCACCTGTTGTTTCAACAGAACTTCTTTATATATGCTTTGTGGCTATCTAATGATCCCTGTTTTGAGTTGCCATGACTCATTTGGGGATGGGCTGGGATGACGAACCAAACTTACAACACTTAACAGTTTCTGGTTTTCTGCATTCCCTTCCTGAAGCTGTTGTGTTTGTTGCATGAATTTTTAATGACTTTTTCCTGGCTTCCTACCTTAATTGTGTGTTGATGCGTTCTGTACTTGCTTTGGGCAAAGGAAACTCCAAGTACAGCTCTGGGACCTGAAGATCTATGGAGTGATAAAAACTTACTTTTAAATCAGTAGGTAAATAAACTGGCACCAGTACTTAGCACAGCATTGGGAAAACTGTCTTTGTAAAAGGAAACCTGAACTTGGGAAGAGAAACTATGAGTTTATTTAGAAGAAAAAAGACGAAAAGTTGCCTTTATTCTTCAACTGTCGAGGGTATACTTGTTTAGCTTAAGGGAAGAAGTGGAGGAAGAAAGAAAGGGAAAGCCAGACTTGAATTCCTGACAGAGGAATGTTCTTTGTTAGGGGAAAACTTGACTGCTCTCATTAGGATAATCATCTCATATGGTCAAGTAGTAGTCTAATTTCTGGTTGCCTTTATTGCCAGAGATTGTTACAGATAGCCTGAGGATTTTTTCTTTATTTAAATAAGGGTGAACTGTCATGCTTGTGTTTTGTAGTGTTGCCTTTTTTTCCTTTTTTTCTTTTTTTTTTTTTTTTCAACATTATGGTCACATTAGTTTTTAAAATCAGGGTTGACATAAACTTTCTGCAAACTAATGAGATTATGGCCTCTGTTGTGGAAGGTATGGTGTAAAGGTTGCAAACCCTGTGTTAATTTAAAATGTCACATGAATAAAAGAGCAGTAAAAGCGAGAGGAAGGGCAAAGGCAGTAAGAATGTGACTTTGGTGACTGGCAGCAGTGCATGTACACCTTTAACAGCTCCAGATCACAAGCTGCTTTGTTGATAGTCATCACCTCAGTGCACTTCTGCCAGTGTCATAGAATGAAGCAGGACTGGTGCTTCCTGACTAATAACTCTGAATGTTACACTTCGCTAATAACAAGGGTGGGCAAGGTACACATCTGTAACACTCCAATCCTGACTCTCCTTCCTACTCCCTCCTTTCTACAGTAACTGTGATGTCCTGTCATAAGGATTTTCACAAGTGCTTTGTACAATTTAGAAGTCTAGTGAAGATGAACTATAGATTATGATGTTGTTTTGTTAAGAAACTAGAATGACTCTGCCATCTTTCTTCTGAAATGAAGAATTCTGACAGCCCAAAATGAGCAAGAAGGAATGTATTTAGTAGGGTGAAATATCTGAGTAAGATCATTACTTTCACAAATATGGTTCTCCTAGAGCGATTTGAAAAAGTAGAGGCAGCTTATCTGGAAAACACCAATCATTAAATGATGTTATTTATATTGTCCATTTTAGCATGAGTGCCAATTTTCAGATAAAGGAAGTTGATGGGTACAGATTCAGGTCAACATCGTTGGGTTGATTCTTGATGTTTAAGGGATTATGTTCTTTTAGTTCATGTTTTTAGAAGCTTTTTGCCAGGAAAAATGTATTAAAGATTAAATGAATCAGTAATATGAACTCTATTCAATAGCTAAAAAATCCTTCTTGGCTACAATATTTATGTATTAAAGTTGAATGCTTTCTACTTTGCACAGGTCTCCCAAAGTAATGTATATATTGTTATATAGTAATTAAAATATCAGCAATTTAAAAATGCTGATTTTGACAAAGCCATGAATATGTGTATTTGTTGGAACAATTTGTCATTTGAATTGAGAATGACACCCCTATTGAAAGCAAATGAATTCAGAAATAACTGATCCAGCTGTATTTTAAATGGGCCTTAGAAATTAGTATAAGGCCAGTGTTCATTCTTCCTGAAAATGTAAGATGGCTGCTTATTTTCTCAAAAGTGTGAGGTAAGGGGAAGGGGGGGAGAAGATAATTAAGGAAAAGTTGTAGCGTGTCCCTTTACAAGGGACCTAAGCAAGATCATCTTGTGGTACAGTATCAGTCTTGATGCTAAATCTGAATGGTCTTAAGACTGCTATTTAAATAGGGGCTTGTGTTGAAAGTATGTGATTACTAATGTCAGTGAATTGTAGTAGTTTGTAAATAGGTATTTTTTCCCCTCTATGGATCCAGGTTTTTTTATTTGATGATGCACACTTTTTAAGCATATTGTGATTGTGGGTTTTTTTGTCAGTAGCACCATGTATATAGCCTATATGGTTTTGCATTCCCCTTCTTGAAAGCACATTTCAGATCTTCCTTGATTCTAGGTCTTGGTCCCAGAGAGCCATTTAACTCCACAACACAGGACTTGAAACTCAGGAAGACAAATAAAATTTCTGGACAGAACCAGAGTAAGATGAGTATTTCTGAGTTTGTGTTGCTAACAAGCTGGGACCTGCTTATTCCAGTGCTCCACCCATGTCAGGAGGCAAGCAAGCCGTGCAAACAGCGGTATCTCAATAGGCCTTTCACCTGCCCAGAGCAAACAGATCTGGGAGACTATCTTGGCAGGTGATATGCAGCAAATGATGATGAATTTCTCTTCCACAGTTCAGATTTGGCATAGATCTGTTTCTCTATACAGAAAATACAATGCTTTGTGCTTTGAAGCAGGTGTCAAGCTGCAGGCTACTTTTGTTGCCTCAGTCTTCTCTATGCCTTCTTATTTTTAATTATGTTTTGGCGGGTGGGGATTGGAGAAACAGTGTGAGTGCAAATCTAGCAGTCAACAGCATTTGGGTGCCCCTCAGATTCACTGTCTTCCATTCTGGAAACTGGTTTGTTAAGAGAATGGGCCAAGACTGATCCACCATGAAAGAGAAACCTTTTGCAAGGTTGTATTGCTGATAAAAGTAGGTGGGTTTTCACCTGAGCTCATGCCTTCCTTATGTTTCACTCCTTAAAGGTTTTTAGGAGAGGTGATTTATGCTGGCTGCAGTTCTTAAGCAATTTTTAACTTGCCAGTATTGCAGCCTATATAGTAAGCCATTTGTGAGCTCTGCTAATGTACCATCTTCAGTTGTTCACTCTAGAAGCTTAGGTAAGCCACTGTCTGCTGTAGTTAAGGTGCTGCTGTGATCCTTCTATCTCCTTTTCCTACACCTTCCAGTTGCTTAGCATGTTAGTTTTGTTCCAGTTAAACCAGATTGTTGGTTGCACTCATTCTTCCCCAAGTCACTCTTATGCCTGGGAGATCTTTAGGTCCGTTAGTTCTGGTGGTAGGGAAAAGCATGAGCAAATGAGGACTTTGTTCCTGCTTTTTCCAAGAAGACTGCTAGCTGTCAGAAGTGCTCTTTGCCACTTCAGAAAGAAGTTGTGACAGATTCTATCCACATAAAAAAGTGTTTATGTATTGGATGTCTGCAGGGCTGCTTCTTCATCCTGGGTGTTCCTCTCCCCAAAACAATTCAGCAGGAACCTGGATCCTTTTTTCTTATTTTGGTGGCTAAAGGTAGCTACGACTCAACCAACTCTTATTTTACAGACTTAGAGATTTACTATTTGTTGCCACAAGTGGGATGAGAGTAGGCAGAATGTGAGGGAACAGATCTTACACAACCTGTGGTTGTTTGGACTCTGCGAAAGTCTTACTTGGCTTGCATTCCTCCACTGCCCCCGTTTCTTCAGAAGGGTTGATGCTGAGATAAGGCATTAGCAAGGGAAGTGGGACAGCAGAGATGGAGTTGCCTTTATATAGAAGCCACACACATCTGGGATGCTTGAGATGTTCTAGAATCTATGCACTGCACAGGTGAGCAGTCTCTATGGACAATGTCAGTTGGATACTGTCTCGGAAGTCCAAGGTGCTCGCCTGGGAGACACGGAATCCCTGGAGACATATTTTCCTTACAGAAACCTAGTTACTGAAGAGAGGTAATGGCAGGGAGCTTTTTTTCCTGTGTACAAAGTGGCACCATAGTCTACTCATTCCAAGAGTGAGAGAGGGCATAGAAGTGCTGTGATGAGCAGTGGTTCAGAACAGATTAATGTTGCTGATTGAAACCAAAATGAGGTCCTGATTCCCTTACCTCCTGCCTGCCTTCTGATAAACACAGAAACTACAGCCAAATTTCACAATTCTAACCTTTGGTATATGCCTTTTTGTGTCATAATGCAATCTATTGTATGATAATTAGCCATCCAGAACATAAGAGAAGCACGTAATGATTTTTATGCTCATTGTACTGTGGACTTTATTTTATTTCATGGCTAAATGTTTGTGTATGGAAGGGGAGAAAAATCATAGCACTATCCACACAAAATCGACATAACAGTTGCAGATAGCTTTATAACATTGTCTAGTCATCACAAATGGCCTTTGTCAAGAAACTTTATAATTTGCGCAGGTACCATGCTTGTCTATGAGAATGAGGTGGTGTTTCAGAACCTGTGTATGTGCTTACAAGATAGACTTTGTTATATTTCAGGCTAAGGCACAGATTTCTAGAGGTTCTTCTGTTGTACTCTGACAAGTCTCCAGCATGTTTGCTGTATGCTTGTGTGATGATCTACTGTAAAGGATCTAGTAGTACAAATACTTCCCTCTCTTTTTAATCCCTTGCTGTATAAATAAAATTTTCCTGAAAGCATCCACAAAGACTTTTATTTTTTTGAGTGCATGTCTCAATCTTATTACATAATATAGGTATGTATGACTTGCTTGGTCACTGAATGAAAAGATAGAAGAATTAACATTACCTTAGACAGTTTTCTTGGAAGAGCTGCTTAAATAAATGAGAGATTGAGTCTTCCCCTTTTCTCCTCTCAAAAAAGACTGAATTCATAGCAAACCTTAGGTATTCTGAACCTTAATTTAAGCTTGAATGAGGCTGGGATGTTGTTTATTCAAGTGAGTGTGTGTACAAGTTGAAAAAAGGCATTTATGCTACAACCTAATGAATGATGCCTGTTTTGATTACTGATTGTGTTGGTTTTTTGTTTGTTTGGTTTTTTGTTTGTTTGTTTTTTTTTCCTGTTCTTAAATGACACACTTGCCAGGAGGGGTTGCTTTTTTTAATGCAATTTTGAAGAAAATGCATTTTGGTGAATTTCTTGGTGTACTTAATCTATGATGCTAAGGAGTTACACTCTTGGAATAAAGGACCCTTAATCTTACTTCACATAAATATTTGCATGTCAGTTTGATTTTCTGAAAACAGTAAATGTTTTCCTGAAAGCTGATAGCATTTAAAACAAAAACAAAAAAAACCACAAAAATAGGTTAATTTTTTTTTTTTTTTTTGCTTTCATGTATAAGAATGCATTAGTGAGATAATAAGAGCTGTAGGAACAATGACGTGGCTAGCACAGATGAATGTTTTTCTCCACAATAAACTGGAAGGGTATGGAATACTTTTCTGCCAGTAGAGGTGCTAAAATCCCAAATAACAGAGAAGTTAGGAATTTCAGTAAATGAAAGTATTTCAAGTATGTGGAAACTAGCCTGAATACTTATATTAAAGCAATGCTTAAGGTGAAAGCTGAACTCGCATTTCAGGGTTATCTGAGGTGTATTATCGAGAAATGTTCCTCATATGTTGGAGGAAATACAAACTCGGTGCTATTAAATAACCTGGAATAAAGCAGGCTTTTACCAGTCATAGCTTGCTTGTAGCAGAGGCTAATACACAGGAGAAACTAATGTAGCAAGAATCATTACAAACCTGAATTTCTCCATCTGAGTTTTGGGTGTTGAAATAGCAGAGTAATAATTGAGAATTTGCTACTGTACTAGGAAGCAGACAGACATGCACAGGGATCCAGAATAAAGAATACTAGTACTAGCAATACAGCTTTTTATAAACTGTGTTCCAAATAAAATTATTCGGACTTTGTGCAAGATAAATTGAAACAGCATCGATGTCTCCCTCTGCTCTACACTGTTTACATCTCAAAACTTCACAGGCAGCTGTTTGGAAAAATAAGGGACTGAAGCAATAGCAAAATCTAGGGTTTAAAATTGGAAGTCTGCCACCCAGCAGAGTTATTTCTATAGGTTGTGGCTTTGTCTTTTTTTTTATTTGTTCTTTATTTGAACCTGAAGTATAGCTGAAGGTTATGTGCCTTGGAGGGTGGTGGTGTGTGCCCAAATCTCACTTTATTTCAGCCCTTTGGGCTGCCTTGTAAATACCAACCTCCCTGTATGTGTATTTCTTTTTAAACTTGATAGCGTTTGTTTTCTCACGTTTGATCTTGGCATGCATGTATAATAGCTCCCCACTAGAGATGAGTCACAGCTGAGACACTGTACAAGTGCAGTGCTGTTTATCAAGTAGTAATTTCAGATTTCATTTAAATATATTTCGTTTAGCTTGAAGGTGTGTGCGTGTTGAAGAACAGGCTTGACAAGATCTTGAAGTGTAAGTTGTAGCCAGGCAAATGTGATCTGTAAGGAGTTTATAGCTCCAAAGAGCAGTATTAAGAGTTGTTGAAATGATGTGGAAAAAAGATGATGTGGTAGAAGATGAAAAATATGGAAGAAAATAGAGAATGGATAAAGTATAAAATAAGACAGTTGGGAAAGAGATTGCTTGACTCAGTCTTGAAAAGAATATAACTTACAGAAGGGAAGTTCTGCTATTTACCTTAAAGCTAAACTACTATAAAGGATGAAAAAGAATAAAAATTATGAAATGGAAAGTAAAAAGAGGAATAAACAGGAAGAAAAATTTCAGTCTTTTTTCCTTTTAAAATAGGCATAAATGCCGTGAGACATTTTCTGTTCTCATGTATGTGTGGGTGAGACTTCAGTGGATTGAACTAGGCTGTGAGGACTTTGTGTTTTGTGACTCCTAACTCTTGCACTAAAGCACGGAAAGAGAGTGTGTCCCCTCTCTCAAGTTCTTCTTACAGCAGTGGTAGGGAGATAGAATCTGGAAACCATTTAATCTTTTATCTTTGTTAGGAGTCATAGGTTGGCTTGTCCTTTGGTTATTTGGTAGGAAGTCTTGCCTTCCTATTCCTGTCCAGTAGCAAAAGCAAGTGCCAAGTCCTGCACCTAGGGAGGGACCAGTACATGATGGGCCTGACTGTCTGGGAAGCAGCTTTGCAGAAAAGGACCTGTGGGTCTTGGTGGACCCCAAGTGGAACATGAGCCAGCAATGTGCCCTTGTTGCAAAGGTGGCAAATGGCATCCTGAGCTGCATGAGCAAGAGTCTTGCCAGCAGGTCAAGGGAAGTGATCCTTCCCCTCTGCTCAGCATTGATGAGGCCACACCTGGAGTGCTGGATCCAGTTCTGGGCTCCCCAGTACAAGGGAGACGTGGAGATACTGGAGAGAGTCAAGAGAAGGGCTACTATGGTGATTAAGGGCCTGAATTATCTGTCATACGTGGAAAGGCTGGCAGAGGTTGGGACTGTTTAGCTTACAGACAGCTCTGAAGAGATCTTACCAATGGATGTAAATATCTGAAGGGAGAATGCAGAGAAAATGAAATCAGGCTCTTTCCACTGGTGCCCAGTGACAAGGCAAGAGACAATGGGCATAAAATGAAACATGAGAGGCTCCCTCTGAACATCAGGAAAGGATTTTATTTTTTTTTTTTTTTGCCTGTGAGAATGACCAAGCACTGGAAAGGGTTGTTCAGAGGGGTTGTGGAGTGTCCATCCTTGAAGAGATTCAAAAGCTCTCCAGATGTAGTCCTGGATAACCTCTTCTCGTTGGCCCTGCTTGAGCCAGGGGATTGGACCAGAAAACCTCCAGAAGTCTCTTCCAACCTCAGTTTTTCAGATTATCCTCCTAACAGGAGCATTTGTTAAATTAAAGAACAAATAAATTCTGAAGATGTCAGGGACTAACACTGTAGAGGCATCTTGGACCACAGAAATCAAACTGATTATGTTCATTTGACTGTGATAGGAAGAGAAGAATCAAGATTTTTTGGACAGTTTGTCAGTCTTTTCCTTGCATGTTATCTAGGACAAGAGATCCAACAACATCGTTAAGTATTTGGTTCCTTTTTGCTGTGTTATAATTACTAAACCTCATTCTAGTCTAGATATCCCAGCTGTAACTATAAACTTTCCTATTCCATTCAGAACATTGCTGATTAATGTCCTCTTCCAGTACACATTTCTGTGTATTGGAAGAGTTTATATTTAGATTGTTGTGGTTGGGCTGTGGGTTTGTAGGTGGTAGGCAGGATAGCCTTTTGTGTTTTTGAGGCAAACATCCAAGCAACCTAGTTATTTGTTCCTTATAAGCCACATCTGCTGAAACCATTTTCCTTGAAGTTCTCTCTTGCGTGCTTTCTCTTTGTCTGTCAGCAGTTTAAAACCCGGAGCCCCAAACTGAGTAAAAACTCCAACTGTCCTGTGTTATTAGCACCAAGGAACTATAATTGCTTTTCAGATCTCACAGATTGTTTAGACTTAACACTTCTAGAAACAGGGCTTGCCTCTTGGCAACAGTAGAGTATTGGCTCTGTGCAGTTTTTCATCCACTATGAGCACTCCATTCTCCTCTGCTTCATTGGTTTATGTCTGTTGTATAGTATTTTACATTTGGGGTGTCTGTGTGTCTAAATTCCTTTTGGTTGATACTTTACTAATTCCGCTTTGACATTTTAGTGTAACCTTAAAAAAAAAAGTATTGGCATGGAATTGCTTATTTTGGAAATGTTTGCTGAAGCTATTTGAGCTATGGTCTGTCTTGGTGCCATCTATAAATGCTTAAAAGTGTACCTATTCTGTCACCCAAACTGCTTATTATACTGTTGGAAAGAATCAGATGGAGAAAATAAATGCCCTTTTGCATGTTAGCTGCTGTCTTGTCAGTGCGGTTGATTGACCAGAGGAGTCTTCACATTGAGGGTTAGATCATTTTTCTCCAAGTTGTTTATGAGAGTATTTAGGGAAATTTTTTGGAACCCTGTTAAGACTGAACTATACTTCACCTGTAGCTTTCCTTTCAAGCTTTGGGTTAATTGCTCTGTTGGTTTAGAAAGAACATGCTTTGAGGTGAGATAACATCCATCTTAATCCTTCCCTCAGATATCTTATGTATTGTGGTCATTTGGACTCATTAAGTTAGAGACCTGGATCCCCATGGAAACCTTGTAAGTAAAATGTCCTGTGGAAACACTTGAAATGCCCTTGCTTGGGGGG
>VZRU01020730.1:1067760-1081853 GCA_013398155.1 Pedionomus torquatus
GCATAAGTGGTGTTTCTGTGGGGGTGGGGGGGGGAAGAGAAGTAATGTCTATTACGTATCTCTTCTGTGAAGAGAAGGCAAATATTTTAGAAGTACAACCCAAAATACTGAGAATTTGCAGAAATAACCCATCCTAACTATGGAAAGAGGGCAGTTCTTTTCTACTCTGAAAAGAGGCCACAAGCTGGAGGAAGTAGCAATTAAGAGTTGACTTTTTAAGTAACAGGATGGAAGAAATAGTATTCCAATAGGCTTCTAGTTTGTAAATAAAATACCCTTCATACTGTTTGCTATAACATTTCCAAATCAACCGCTATCTAAGATATACTGAGAATAAATAAATAAATTTTAAAAAATATTTGTCCAGGACCTTTGTTCTAAGGGAACATAGTATGTGATTTGTATATCAGAGAGGTTTTTTTTCTTTGTTCTTTTTAGTGTGCTTGCTAGTACTGAGTATGGGTGGGATTGAGTAGTGTGGAAAGGCTTACTTAAACTGCCTTCTTGGAGTGGACCATTTCATATTTTGGGAGCTTTTCCCTTTGTATTTGTCTCAATTGATTACCACTGTGTTGTTATGAGGATTTACTTTGGATATTGCTGTTTTGCACTTCAGTGGTAATTTTTCTCATAGAAGAGTATCTGAAGGGAGCCTACAGGAGAGCTGGAGAGGAACTCTTTGTCAGGAATTGTAGTGATAGGACAAGGGGTAACGGTTTTAAACTGGAAGAGGGGAGATTTGGATTAGATACTAGAAACAAATTCTTTCCTGTGAGAGTGGTGAGGCACTGGAACAAGTTGCCCAGAGAAGTAAACACCTCCACATCCCTGGAGGTGTTTAAGGCCAGGCTGGATGGGGCTTTGAGCAACCCAGTCTAGTGGGAGGTGTCCCTGCCCATGGCAGGGGGGTTGGAACATGATCATCTTTAATGTCCCTTCCAACTCTAACCATTCTATGATTCTAAGAATTAGTTGAGGGAACAGCTTTGCTCTCTGATATTTTAGGTTGATAAAAGAAATGGACTTTTTTCCCTTTTTTATGAGTAGGAATACTTAAAAAAATAGCATATAGAAGACTGGTTGGCAGTAACAGTACAAATCTTTCAAAATGCTGATTTCTGAGCCATTCAGACACCTATGGACGACTGTTCCCCTGCTTGACAGTGAGGTTGTGCAAGTGCAGGGTCCTAGAGTGCTCTGCATCTCTGGAAGAAGCAAGCCAATGAGCATTTTTGAGGCTTGTGTTGCTGGTATATAATTGCATATGGGTCACCTCATCTGTAATAGAGTAGAAGAATTCCTACCCTGGCCCCTTCTGGACAGAATTATAAACCCAGTAAAACAGATGCTTCATGGAGTATTTGCAAATCAAGAGAACTCAGAACTGTTCATCGTTGTTTCGAAATTAGTTATTCTAGCCTTCTGCAGACAATGCCATTTCTTTCCAGCCAAAAATGCCGTCTACTGCAGAGATCTACAAGTATACATTAAACATTGTTCTGTTGACTGCTGGTCAGTGCAGTATTTTTATTAGCCTTTCTACTCTTGTCAAAAAGGATTAAGAATTGAAACAGCAATCCTCCTCTGTTGGAAGGGTCAGGGAATACTGTGATGTATGTTCCCAGTTGTATTACACTGCAATGCATTAACTGTTGTTTCTGTGCTTCTCAATACAGAAGTCCTTTAAAAATATTGGAAGTACTTTCAAATTTCCCCTTTTATCAGTAGATACAAATATTCATTAAGATCTGGTTGGGGTTTTTTTTTGGTCACAAAAATAATGTTGAACTATTGTGGAGAGCTGGTCTTGCTCCATCTTTAAATTCAGATTTTTCTTTGAGATAGCAGAATTTTAGAAGCCATAATGAAGTGTCATAAAGTGATACTGTATAAGCTACCAAACTGTAAAATCCTGAAATTATGAAACTGATTGGATTTCTTCAGAGGAAGAAAAAACGATGTAGCATATAAAGAGGTAAAGTTGTTGTCCAAAACTGTCTCTTCAGAGGAACTTAAACAGGAAAATTCTTAGTATGAGTAGACAATATATAGCAGAGACATGCTTGTTTGGTCTGTGGGACAGACTCAGAGAGGAGGGAACACAGGCAATGTTGTCTGGGAGTTTTTACAGGTTGCCTGACAAAGTAAAGATTGCAATAAGTGCTTTCTGCAAACAACTAGAGGTCTCCTGCCTATTGTCCTCATAGAGCTTTTGGCCATCCAGACATCTGCTGAAAGAGACTCAAAACTTTGGGCTGGCAGTGTTGGAGGTTCCTATAAGGTGTAGATGACGAATTCCTAGTAGCTGGAGGTAAGACACTGTTTGACCTATTTGATCAAAACAATGGAGGAAGCTGGTGCATCTTGACTTTAAGTGATCATGAGATGACTGAATTCACTATTTGGAAACAACTGGGAAGCTTAGCAGTACAATCAGGTGTGTGGCTTTTCTTATTGCTAAATTAGAATCCATGGGGAGATTCTAATGAATCAATAAGTCAATAAGAGGCTTAAAAAGAAAAATTAAAGATCTTTTTGAAGAAGATACATGGACAGCTCAAGAGCAGACCGTCTCATTTTCCAGGAAGATCAGAACTCTGAGAGGAAAGCCCATTTGACTGAGCAAGAGGCGTCTTGATGAACAAAACCACAGAAAAGGAGCATATAAGAAGTGGAAACATGGACCAGGAACAGAAGAGGAGTACAAAAGCACAATTGAGGTATTTAAGAATGAAAAATGAAAGGCCAAAGCTCAGCCAGAGTTAGAATTAGTGAAGATTGACAAGAAGAGCTTCTACAGGTGTGCTGGTAGAAAAAGTACATTCAAGGCGAATGCAGAACCACTGATGGGATGAGGGAGACAACCTAGGAGATGATGTGGGAAAGATTGGTATATTCAATGCCTTTCATGCCTTGGTCTTTGCAAAGGTATGAGAGCCAGTTCTCATATCTTTGTATGTACTGGTACAGACAGAGAAGTTGGGCAGGTCACATTTAGTGAACAACAGATTAATGAATACTTAAAGCAACTGGATATATTGAGAATCCACAGTGCTGGATCAAATTTACCTTAGGAAGCTGAACGAGTGGGCAGTGTGGCTGCAAGGTGAAAATTGTGGAAAAGGGCTAATGCCACACCTATCTGCAAGAAAGTCAGCAAATCTTTAAAAAAAAATAAATAGGCTTGATAGTGTCATTTGGGTTCCAGAATGGATCATAGCTTGCCTCCACTTGGATTCTACTTCTTAATACATGGTCAAGAAATTATTACTTAATAGTGAACATGTGTTTCACAAGACTATGCTTATTCAATCTCTTTGCCTTCTATGGCAAAATGGCTGGCTATGTGAGTGACAGGAGAACAGTGACTATATTACTTCCTGAGTTTACTAAGGTTTTGGACACCATCTGCAACTGCATACTCATTTAGAAGGTGAGTAGAGTATGGACTGAATGAACAATCTGCTTAATGGATTGAAAATCGGCTGAACCATTATCAATAGCTTGACATTGATCTGACAGCTGAGTGCATTATGCCAGGGGTTGATTCTGGAGTACATATTTTTCAATACCTAGTGATTTGGATGATGACATGTATTTGTATATGACACTAAATGGAAGTGTCCGACATGATGTATGGCAAAGCATAAATTCCAAGATATCTTGAGAGATGTAAGGACTGGGCCATCAGAGGCTTCGTGAAGTTGAACACAAAGTACAAAGTTATACACCTGAGGAGTAACAATACCAGGAATCTGTACAGGCTGGGAACTGATAGGTAAGTGGCAGCTTTGCTTAAAAGGACTGGGAGTTATGATTGAAGCTAAATTAAATATGAACCAGTACTGTGCTATCATTGTCAATAAATCTGGTACTGTGCTGCATTAGGAGCATGGCCAGCAGATCAAGTGAAATTACTGTTCTTTTGTACTTGGCAGAAGTGATGAGCCTCCAGCAGGAAGGCTCAATTTTGGGCCTGCTAGTTGAACATAAATGTCAACAAACTGCAGATGTTTCAGTGGATGATTACCAGGGTAGCACATGTGACCTGCAAGGAGAGGCTGAAGAAGTGGTCTTTTTCTGATGTAGAGCAGACTAAGGGTGACCCAATAGCAGCCTGCAACTATTTGGAGGGCAGTTACAAAACTGGTGGAGCCAAGCATGTCTTGGTACTGGCAGATGATATAACAAGGCAAAGATCTGTTTTCAGCTTGAGAGGTGCACGTTAGATGTTATGAACACTTTTTCCACTTGGAAGATGGTGTAGCACCGGAGCAGACTATGCAGAAAAACCATGAGAATCTTTACCATTAAAGCTTTTCAGGAGCTAGCTGTACTATCCATCCACATTTATTGTGTCTGGATCTTTAAGACAAAGAATAGGCTGGAACCTACTGTCCTTTAATAGTTTTACATTATTTTGGTTTGTTTTTCTTTTATTTTGCTATGGAACATGAGTGTATAGATGTGAAACTACTCTGAATTTAGTGGAGATGCTTTAGCATCCTCTAGCAGCATGTATAATTGGCAGTTAATTAATGTACTTATAATATGCAGTGGGGAAAAAAAAAGAACACACAACAAAACACCACAGTTGTGTCCATTTGAACAAGAATACTTTGTTCAGCTTTGGCAGCAATAGTCTTTGGGGCTTCGTCCTAGGAGAACACAGTAATCTTTCTGGCTTCAGGATTACAGTTTGGCTTTTCATCCTATCAAGGGACTAGGCAGAGTTCTACTAGGCAGGGCAGTTTTTGAGAAATATTTTTGTGTGTCTTCCCTGTCACGGTGAGACATTCTCCTAGTAATGGAATTCTGATAGTGAAGCTGGGGAATCCTTAGGATCCTTAATAGGCTTCATTGCTTCATATCGGCCTCTTGACTGAAATGGGACTAAGAAAGTGGGATGGTAAATGTGCATGGGTATTTTCATATGTGCACCCATGCATGCACTTGGTGACTGGGGATCTGGGAATTTCTCAGAAGCAGCTTTGTGTTAAACTCCTTGTATTTCACTAAATCAACATTACTGTCACTGATGGATGGCAATTCGAGTTCAGCATAATAAGAAGCAAGAAGCTTGAAAGCAGTAAAGATTTTGTGAATTCTTACCGTATCTTCAGTAATCCCTGTCTGTGGCTTCAGGAGTTGGTAAAGACTGTGTATTCACACCAGGAGACTGAGGGGCTTTTTTGAAGATAAACATTGGCTTGCTGCAGGAGCATAGTCCAAATCTCTGTGCTTCATATGTTTAATATGAAATAATACTCTATTCTGACTAGTACATCACTGATTAACCCCCTACCTTTACCTTAGCTGCTACTTATTTATCTTTTGGAAGTATATGCTGTTCCTTGACACCTGCTATTTTTGTCCATAACTGATAGTAATTTTATAATAAACTTTAAGTCTAGCTGTTCCATAGTGGGCATGTGTTGTGAACCTGAAACACAAGAGCTGAGTTGCTCAGAAGTTTGTTTGAAAGCTGTTAACAGGGCAGCGGGTTGTGTGAGAGCTGAACTTCCTTTCACTTTAACTTGAGGCACTGGCGGTTCAGTTTGTTGCACAATTTTCTGGAGTTATTTGTCTGGGGAACTGTGGTGCTTGGCCAATCTTGAGAATGAGCTGTTGATTCAGGCCGTTCTGCCAACTGATTGCCCAATTCGTTTCCCTCCTGTACCTTGATTGCTATCTGTTCTCCAGTACAATTATTTACACTTCCAAAAATTTTCTAATGTCAGAAAATTCTTATCAGTTTTAATAAATCTGTCCATAAAAAGCTTGTCTGCTTTATTTTTCTAATACCATCTACTTCCCCTCCTCTGGGACCTCCAGTTTTGGCTTTTACATTTGTTTTTGTAATTAAGCTACTTAAGAACTTATTTTAACTTACAATAAACATGTTTAGGCAAAAGTTGGAATGTCTCCTCTCAAATCTTAGATCTGTGGAAGGCCTGCAGTATGAGTATTTAGATCATGTTAACGGTGCCCAACAAGGTACTATTAAGGAATGGTTGTCTGGAGTACTGCAGGACCAGGCAGCAAGATGCATTCATGGTCTTAAACGGATCTTCTAAGGCTTGGTAAAACATATATGCCATCCAATAGAAAAAGGTGTTTGTTTTAGTAATAGTAGCCTTTCTCTATTTAGTAATAGTAGTCTTTCTCTGTGTTGTCTCTTCCCCAAGTTGCATTCAGTTATACCTTGTGTATGTCAAAATGTACGCCTGCTTCTGTGGTTCCTATTACCTTCCCTCTCAGGTTTTATTGCTGTCTTCTCTTTACTCCTAAATGTTCCATGTAGTTGCAGCCTTTACTTCTTCCAGTTAAAGTCTTTCTCTTTACAGCAGCAACTTCCTGATTCTTCAGTTTCAGGATCAGTAGCATATGAGATGTTAGATGTATAGTCCTAATATTGCGTATTTTCTTTGCCAAGTATCTGATCTGCCTCCTCTGTTCAATACAGACAAAAATACTCCTGTTGTATTAATAGCATAACACTGCATGAACAAAAGACTATTTGGCTCTACTAGTGCCTACCGTGTTTGAAAACAACCAAGATCGATTTCATCAGTTTATCAAGATGCTAGAAAAAGAATATGGGATCAATAGCTGAGCTGCTACAAAGTGCAAAAAGAAATACAGATGCCATCTGCAGCTGTGAAAAAAATGAACATGTGGTTTTCATCATGATAAAAATATAGTATGTGACGTCTGTTTCATTACATGGTGTTACTTGTACACCAGCTTGTTCTGGCATGTAAATTAGGCCATCCTCATTTCCCTAGGAAGCTTTGTAAATAGTGCAGCATACCTGCTGTTATCTGCCAAAGTGAGGAAGATGTTTGCAATTTATTTATATTCTCCTCTTCAAGTGTGATGTAAACAGCACTAGTGAAAAACACCACTGAGTAGTCTACATAGTACACTCAGTTCTTATTTGTCTTGATAAGTTAGATTCAGGACTGTTGGCAGATTATTTTTGTTAGGGCTTTATTTTGAGCAGTGTCTTTGGTGTGCTGTTTTGAAAACTTTTTAATCTTTGACTCAGTCTCGTGCAGTAGAAAATGGTATGCATTGAATCTAATTCTTAATATTAAGGCTTAATAGCCATAGTAGTTCTAGCAGGGATGTTCTGCTGTCATTACCTTGCAGACCTCCTGTGCTGACATGGATGCTGAAGTTCCTGAGAACTTCCTCTTTCCAAGGTGCAAAGTCACTTCAGAATAAATCACTTGTAGCATAACCTCTCCATGAGGGGAATGGAATGTCTGTTACCTTACAGAGGGATGCTTTCCCAGGCTGTTGTGGTCAGTATCCAAACCTTAAATGAGCTGTAACTCATTCCTTCATCTGTGTATCCCTTCTAGGGTCTTGAAGTCTTCTGGTGGCTCTCTGGAAGATGACGGTTTAAGCATTGACTTTGTTGAGTTAAAACAAATTTATTAGACATGCACCTTTATGAAAATTATTTGATCAGTGTGTCTTGGGAACTAGATGTATTACACCAATGGATTCTTATATATATATATATATTTTCTTAGTGTAGTTGGTCTTTTATTTTTTTTTCCCATGCACTTCCACTTGACTAAATAGACATTTTGCAGTAAAATAACAGATGATTGTTTAAGTTAAAATTTGATGTCTACCATTATTCTTGTGCTTAAATAAATTCCTACAATTTAATACTTGCCCTAGTTCATGCTTTATTCTGAAAATTCAAAACAACCAGCAGCTTTAACAGTGATGAAAGCTAGAAGACAACTGAATGTAACATGAGAAAATGTTTTGTTTCTAAATGCTGCATTATAAACAAAACTGCATTAATTCAATATGAGTTGCACACAAAGTCAGGAAGGATTTGTTACCAACAAACTGTCAATCTTATGCCTGTTCAATTGCAGGAAACTTAAATTAGAGGATGGGGGAAGGTGGGAGAGTTTGACTGACATGGGTTTGGGAGGTAGTAGATCTAAACCTGTGCTTACATTTAAAGTAACATAAAGCTTTAAAATGTTTTTAAATCGTTAAAGGTTTGTCATAGTGTAGTTTGCAAATTTTGTGCTTTCATGATTCACTGGAGAAAATGGATTCATGGGGGAATGAAAGAATAACTGGGGCTGGGGAAGGACAATTTCAAATACATGAGATTTTGCAACCCCTGGGTGTTGTGGAAATGAAGCAGAAAAGTATTTGGTATTGGTTGCAGGCACCTGTGTGCACCTCGCTGACTCGCTATTGCCCATGGAGTCTGTGCACTTTCCATGGAATCTATGAGCAGGAAGGAAAGAATGCTCTCACATCAGAATAAACCTGCATTTGTTAGGTTGATAAATATACTTAAAAAGTTGTCTTTTAATTGAATGCCCACAGCTGCTGAATAATAGAGTGGAGTTATTTTCTCCTCTGAACATTGGGAATGGGGAGGAAGGATGAGAGACAGATAAAGGAGCCATGCTGTTTCTCAGAGTGAAAGTCTTATTGCTCGTTGAGGACATGAGTTTAATGCTCTGCATTGTGAGTAGAGAGTATTGCCTTTCAGCAGAGATGAGCATGGCAGATGTAAGATAACCTTGTGTTGAGTTACGAGAGTAAGAGTGACTCCCCTCTCCGTCCGAACACTGGCTATTTTGAATTGGGGGGCTGCAGGGATGGCTTCTGTGAGAAGATGTCAGAAGTTGTCCCTGTGTCAGATGGAGCCATTTCTAACTGGCTCCAAGCACCTCTGTGATAACACATTTAAGGAGTGAAAAATACGCTGTGCAGCGGCTGTGAAAGAGAGGAGCAAGGAAAAAGTGGCAGAAACAGTCCTGCAGACACTGAAGTCTGTGGAGGAGAAGGAAGAGGTATTCCAGCACTACAGTGAATTCCTTTGCAACCTAAGACAACAACTATGGTGTAATGCAGGTTGTCCCCCTGCAGCCTGTAGAGGACCATGATGGAGCAGATATCCGCCCTACAGCATGCAGAGGACCCCAGACTGGAGCAAGTGGATGTCTCCTTAAGGAAGCTGCAGCTTGTGGAAAGCCTGTGCTGGGCAATGCTCCTCGAAGGAGCTGTAGCTCGTGGGGGGACACTGGAGCAGTCTCTTCCTGAAAGACTGTCCCACACTGGAGCTCTTCTTGAACTACAGCCTGTAGGAAGGACCCACACTCAAGAGGTTCCTGAAGGACTGTATCCCATGGGAGGGATCCCACACTGGAACAGGAGAACAGTGTGAGGAAGAAGAAGGAGCAGAAATAGAATGTTATGAATTGACAGCTGCCCTCATTCCCCAGTGCCACTTAGGAGCAGGAGGTAGAAGAGCTAAGGAGTGAAGTTGAGCTTGGGAAGAACAGAGGGGTGCGAAGATGGTTTTAGGGGTTTGGTTTTTTGTGTTGTGTGTTTTTGTTTTTTTTTTTTTTTTTTTCTCGCTATCTTACTCTGCTATTAATGGGCAATAAATTAATCTTCTGCAAGTCGAGTCTGTTCTACCTGTCATGGTAGTCAGTGGTGGTTTTCCTGTACTTCTCTAAACACATGAGCTCTTCACCTTATTTTCCTCCCCCTGTCTTGGTGAGGCAGGGGAATGAGAGAGTGACTTGGTAAGCACCTGGTGGCCATAGCCAAAGTTAGGCCACCACAGCATCCAAGAATTAGACATAGATGAAGCAATATGCTTCAAAACCTTTTTGTGTCAGGTTCAAGCAATCTACTCTTCTTCTTGAGCATTACTTTTAAATAGAGCTACTACAGATTAATTGTTCCTATTGAGAGTTGAGGATCAAGCGTGGAGACGTTTGTAAAACAATTCAACAGTGGCTTTGTTTGGAATTTAAAAAGACTAGTTTTGCGCCGCTTCCCCCTCCCACCTTCCCCACCCCTGCCCCAAATGACAGGATGCAGATTATAAGCTATTTAAATATTTGAGAAATGCTCTTTAAAATGTAGGCAGCATTAGTGCATATACTTGTGAACATGTTGAATCTTTTTTATAAATGTGTTTAAGGTGAAAGACTGTTAGAAATTCTAACAAGTTGTAGGTGAAACTGTAAGGTCAGACAAATCACAGAGTCACAGAATTATGAAGATTGGAAAGGACCTAAGGAGACTATCCAGTTCATCCTCCTGCTTGAAGGAGGGTCTTCTCTGAATTTAGGCATGGAGATTCAGTGCTGTCTCTGGGAAACCTGCTCCAATGTTTAATTATCATCATAATGTAACATTTTTCCACATAACACTTGTTACATTCACTATTTCAATTGATATTCACAGTCCTTTATCTTCAAGAGCCTGGCTCTGCCTTTCCAGCAACAGCACAATAGATCACGGGTACCCTTAGGCTTCTCTCCTGCAGACTTACCGAGCCCATCTCCCTAAGCCTCTCGTGATGGGGCATGTGGTCCAGTCTGTATACACTGTTACAGCCCTTTCCTTAACTTTAGTTTGCCAGTGTAGTGCCTTCATACTAATCGATTGCACACTCTAGCTTGGTGCCTTCAAAGAAGTCAATGAAGATGTGATGTGTCCCTTTCTTCCTCTGTGTGGTAGATGATTTTACACAAGATAGCTTCCTGGATAGATCCCTTGAGGAATTGCACTTCACTGTTTTCCAGATAGTCCAGTGATCCAGACGTATTTTCATCCACAGTAATCCATCTATCTAGACTATGATGTGCCAACTTGGATACAAGGATGTTGTGGGAAACCATAAGGAAAACCCAACAGTTCACATAAAAAACTTTTGCTGATCTTTTTTCCAAGATTTGAAAAGAGGGTATAATGGAAGATCTTCACTGTGCTTGATGGGCAAGTGATTGAGCATTCAGTATATCACTCTGAATTGCTTGTTTTCTTCAAACATATGGTATTTTCTATACAGTGTGATCAAAACCAGAGTCTCTCTTCATCTACAGACTCTCTGGCTGTATCAACAGTTACATGTGTGCTTTGTTGCTCAGCCTGAATAAACTCCATCACATGCTGTCGTTTTCTGAATCGGCACAGCTGAATAAGTGAGTTGACACTTGTCTTTCCTGCGTCATTGGCACACTGTTGTACTCAGCTACAGTTAAAGGCTCTGCTGGCTATGTGGGTATGACTGAATTTAGCTGAGTTGTTGGTGTCATTTAAAAGCAATTAGGCAGCAAAATTGTCACTATGGTCAGAGTGTGGTTTGCATAACTTCGCTTGAACAGAAGAACCGGAGCTTTCTTTTGACTCTGGAAATCTGCAAGTCTAGAAATGACAGACATTGTTTCTGTTAGTGATAGAATAGGGAATTAGATCAGAAAAATCTGATCCTCTAGTGACTAAATCACTTTTCAAATGCTCAGAATGCTTGGTATTAATGCCAGTGGTATAGCTTTAATTGAATATTGATCAAATATTTAGTTGAGTTGGAAGTTTGTGAGACTTCTCCACTCCTGTGTTCACTTTCATTGTGAACAAATTTCTGAGATAAAGGGCCCTTAACTGATTTTTGTCTGCTTTATCAACAAAGGCTTTTCTTAATGTCTGTGTGGAGGCTGTCTTGCTGCTGAAAAGAACAGGCTTTGCGGGGGCCACCACAGAGTGATTTCATTTTTAACTAGTTCCTTATATTCTATAGTTCTATATATTCTCTAATAGCTATACTTGTGATTTGTAGTGAATTACAGTGGCTTTTGGATATGAACTTGACCATTCTAGCATGGTCTGATAGATCCTTTCTGTGAGTAAGGAATTAGTACATTTCTTGCCATTTGTTACCCTGAGTTAAAAATAAATAAATAGAAATGTTTGACTAAAAGACCAAGTTGCCATTTTAAACAACTGAGATGGTAGTAGTTCAGCCATGCGTGACTGGATGATTCGGTGTTTGATGTGATCTGCCTCGAGATCCAGGCTTTAAGAAAACATATTTTGCAAAAGTTTTCAAGCATAGCAAAACTTCTGTTGAGAAAAAGTACCCAGGTGGAAAGAACCAGCCACAAGGAATGTCTCGTTAACCCACCACAGTAAACTGGGAGCATTGCCAGTTTAAGTTCTACTGGATCTCTGACAATCACTGTGGCAATAGCAAAGTTTTCCTGTGTTTGTGTGGTGGTCCGAATTGAGAGTGTAAGCTTCTATTAAAGTGATGTTAATACACACGTGAAATAAGCAATCTGAAAAGTTGATACTTTTTTTGTGTGCGTGTGTGTTCCTTAATGGTCTTTGTGTTTAATTTCCGCTATGGTCTTTTGGATTCTGTTTTATTTCCCTTGACATGTAAATAGCCAGAATCCATTTAATGACATGGAGAAAGGCAGGGCAGCCAAACCTCACAGTGAAGGACAAAATTCAAAACTTCCTGCAAATAACTAAAAACTGTAGCCTGCTGCAAATGGGTTTTCAAATCAAAGCATATGCAGGGTACCCTGCATATGCTAATTGCTAATCTATTATAGCTAATATGCTATTGCTAATCTATCTACGCTCTTTGGAACGTATGTACATGTAGCACGTACCTTTGATCAGGTTATTTTCCTTTTCATCTGTATTATTGTTTGAACAATTTGAAGGGCAGTCTTTCAAAGTACATCCAAACGAAGTGGTGGCATATGCTTCCCTTCAAGCAGGCAGCAAAAATTGCAGCTTGCCAGGAACCTAACAGAGGAAAAGTCTGACACTTGTATGGATTTGTGGTTCCTCTTTTCTGTCTATCTTTTTTGAATATGTCACTTTTCCAGATTCTGATCAATACTGTGCTTTTCTGCAAGCTAGTTGTGGGGTCAGAGGTTTGGTTAATAAACACTAATTTTATCTTCTCAGCCTCTTACTTAACTTGATTGGATGATCTGTTGGTTGGCATTAAATATAAGAAATAAATTTTAACTATAACCTACTCTTTATGTTCCTCATGTTGACACTAGAACTTCTATGTGTTTTTTCTTTAATTAAAAAACCCCAGACACATCAGTCTGAAGAATGAAAATAAGCAGGACATTGTGCTGCTGTGCCTATTTGGATGCTGTTTGGTGTCTGTTTCTTCAAATCTGAAGATAACAGAGCAAGAAGTTGAATTCTATAACATGGTGAAGATTTATATTCTCTCATACAATTCCATTGCAGCAGTGAGGAGATTAGAGTGCTGGACTTATTTTCAATATAATAAACCCAGGTCTGGTATTAGGTAAGCAGTGGCATCATCTGAGAGAGATGATTTCTGCAAATTTGAACTATCATTTATTCTAACCTTTTTTTAAATTAGTGAGGGTTTTTATAAAAAACACATGCCTGTTCCTATTGCATCTTCTGTCTCTCTAAAAAAAATGTGATTTGTAGTGATCTTCCTTTATTGCAAATACTTGGCTAATTATGTTTATATTTAAAAAGAATTGCATCTTCCTATCTGCCCACTAAACAAAATATTTATAGTGGCAAAGTTCCCTAGTCTTTCTCTGTTTTTTAAACTGCTTATTATAAACCTGCAGTTTAAGAGGTTTTACTGCCTTTTCTGAATCTCTGGATTTCTGGTTCTCTTTAGAGAAAAGCAAATAATTATTGTTGATTCTTTGGAGAGGTCCTGTGGCTTAGTGTATGAAAGAAGAAAGAATGAAGAGTGCTGAAGTCTGTTGGCTGTCTGAATAAGTAGGTAACTTCTAAAAGAGTTTGTCTTTACATTGTAAATCTGCAAAGAACCACCTTAGAGCCTTGCCCTAAAGTTCTAAAGCCCCTTTGGGGTCACTGCTTTTACGTTTCATATCTTTGGACTTCATTTAGTGGCTGTAACTGTCAGGATTATCAATAATTAATATGATTTATATGGAAGTTTTAGCACTTTATAAGACTTTGTGCTAGATATAGGAATAAGTAAGTAATGCTAATGTTAGCATGCACGTGGAAATAATTTTTTTGCCATAAAAAGTGCTACAAATAGTATGTATTATTTAAATTAAAAATTATATGTGGAAACAGTTGAACATGAATTATATGAGCATAAGCAGCAGACAGTATTTTTGCCATAAGAGAAGAGTGGTTCTGAGGAACTTAAAGTTTTATCCAGATAGACATCAAAGCACATTCCTGCAGCATATTTCTAAGGGAATATGGTTTTTTTGGTTGGTTTTTTTTTGGTTGGTTTTTTTTTT
>VZRU01020731.1:9618-21092 GCA_013398155.1 Pedionomus torquatus
CTCCCCAGGCGAGGTAAATAAATCAGCAGCAGGGAGAGTGCTTTGGACTATGAGAGGGCGACTGGGGGGGGCCCTATAAAAATCACAGATCATCCCTTCTGCCTTTGAGCTCATGCTTCAACACCCTGCTCTTCCAAAGAGGCCGCGCCGAGCCAAAATTCCTCGTGCAAAGAAACCACGGGGGGGAACCTCACTTCAAAAAAAAAAAAAAAATAAAGCCATGGGTTTAAAAATAAGCAGGGTTCGGGCAAAGAAATTCCCCCAAACGACTCCGCACACGTCACCCCGGCAGCATGGCTCCATCCCGGCCTCCGCTCCGGTCCCCGGGCCGGCTGCCCGCGCCCCACCACTGCCATGCGCCTCACCTAGGGGTGCTGCGGCCGTCGGGCGTGCGGCGGGGGCCATCTCTGCGCCAGCCTGGGCTCTGCTGGGATCCATCTGAGACAGCAGCTTGCCAGGAGAGGCGGCGCCGGTAGCCGGGGGGGCCAGGATCCCAACAGCACCGTCTGGAGCCTGGAAGGGTTAAAGTAACGGAGAGCTACTGGAAAAGCCCCGCTGCCGAGGACACACCGCCTGCGGGGTGAGCTGCAAACAGGCTTGGGGGGGCTGCGCCAGCCCTCACCTCAAAAATAAAAGCACCAGAGGATGCCCTTTCCCTGCTGCTTCCAGCCTTGCCCTCGCTCTGACCACCAAAAAAAAAAAAAAAAAAAGAAATCTCTGCAGAGACCTGTATTTTAAAAGCACAACGGTGTCATTTGTGGTATCGACATCCATCGACAACCATCTCATTGCTGGTGAGTGGGCTGAGACCGGCACAAACTCATTGCCCTTATCTGGAGGGAGGGGAATGGGTTGGCTCTATCCCCCATCTCTGGATATCAGGGAAATCAGTCCCGCTCCTGTTTCTCCTCTGCAGCAACAGTGAAGGAACAGCCAGGAGCTCAAGAACGACTCCTGCATCGAGCAGACCCACTTGGAAGAACCACCCACTGCCACCAGTGAAAGCCCAGCAAAAACTGGGAACTTCTGCATCAGAAGACATCCAAGAACCATCTGGTTACAGCACCAGGGTCCAAAAAATCATAGAATTTTCTAGGTTGGAAGGGACCTTTAAGACCATCNNGACCTTTAAGACCATCAACTCCAACCATCAACCCAACGCTGCCCAAACCCCCACTGACCCGTGGCCCTCAGCCCCACGTCTGCCCGCCTTTGAAATCCCTCCAGGGATGGGGACTCCACCACTGCCCTGGGCAGCCTCTTCCAAGGCTTTACAACCCTTTCCATCAAGGAATTGTCCCCAGTATCCATCCTAAACCTCCCCCGGGGCAACTTCAGGTCGTTTCCTCTTGCCCCATCACCTGTTCCTTGGGAGAAGAGATCGACCCCCCCGACTACTCCCTCCTTTCAGGGAGTTGGAGAGAGTGAGAAGGTCTCCCCTCAGCCTCCTTTTCTCCAGGCTGAACACCCCCAGCTCCCTCACAAGTTCTGCAGCCCCTTCTCCTTCTGCTCCAGCCCCCTCACCAGCTTCCCTGGACCCATTCCAGCCCCTCAAGGTCTTTTTTTTGTTTGTGGGAAGGGGCCCAAAACTGGACACAGCNCGGGGCAACTTCAGGTCGTTTCCTCTTGCCCCATCACCTGTTCCTTGGGAGAAGAGATCGACCCCCCCGACTACTCCCTCCTTTCAGGGAGTTGGAGAGAGTGAGAAGGTCTCCCCTCAGCCTCCTTTTCTCCAGGCTGAACACCCCCAGCTCCCTCACAAGTTCTGCAGCCCCTTCTCCTTCTGCTCCAGCCCCCTCACCAGCTTCCCTGGACCCATTCCAGCCCCTCAAGGTCTTTTTTTTGTTTGTGGGAAGGGGCCCAAAACTGGACACAGCCCTTGAGGTGGGGCCTCCCCAGTGCCCAGTCCAGGGAGGACAGTCACTGCCCCACTCCTGCTGGCCACACTGGTCCTGACACAGGCCAGGATGCTGGTGGCCCCCTTTTAATGTCCAAGACTGGGACAAGTTGGGCTTTGGATTTGTATCCTAAAGCAGGTGACAGCACAGCCCAGAGAGCTCTGCCAAGCTTTGGTGAAATATTTGGAAATTCCTCCATTCCAGGGGTTCTTCGAATGGGCCTCTGGGTCGTCCGCTTCCAGGTGGATCTGCAGAGAGCTCCTGTGCTCTCTCTGGGAGCCCTCACAGCCCCGAGCAAACTTAATCCGAGCTCCAAAGCAGCTTTTCCAGCTACAGAAGGAGAGAGCCACCTCTTTGGTCAGACTTCTCTGAGCCAACTCGCTCCCTTTCCACCACCGCTGATAAAACACCGCTCAAGCTCACCTCGGAGCCCCCTCTACCTCATGCAGGTCCCAGCCTGGTTTTCCACGCCTCTTGAAGCAATTTAACGGTGCTTCGTTAAGCTAGAATTAATATTTCTGCCCCTGGAAGTGGAAAGGGTCAGATTTTGGGGGAAGAAAGGTCTTGACTGCCTGCTCACAGCCAGCTCTGGGCAGCGGCAAGGGCTGGAGTCAGGAGTTCTCGTGTCACCTAAGGGAGACCCTTGCCCAAAGCTCAAACCACGACCCCTCAACCTCCACTCACCGCAGCATCAATCTTCACAAAGCCGACAACAAAAGTGCAGTCCAGCATCCCTCCACGCTTTAAGGAGCTATTACCAGGACAGAACCCCGCTGCAAGAGGGGAGCCCACACAAAAAGCAACGTTCAAACCACCAGGGAGCAGTTTCTTGAAAAGAGAAGCTGAAGCTTCCTTGTATTTTCACTTTAAAGACACCCAAAGGTTCACGCTTCTCCTTACTCTGCCACTCACAGAGAGTATTTGCAGCAAACTCCCCGGGGGAGATTCCTCAACCTTCTCCCTCCTATTTAATGCCCACGGGGAGGGGGAAAAGAGTTTACCCAACTCAAACTGTATCTATCTCAGCCTCTCCAGGCACGGCCCCAGCCCCCAGGGTTTACAAATCCCAGGGCACAGCTGATGTGTGGGCTTTCAGGCTTCCTGCGCAGGCACAGCCGAGCCAGCAGCTGGAATTTCAAACCCCACAACGGCTTCAGCCAAGGCCGAAAACACAAAGAGCTTTGGAGTTATCGCCCCGAAAGCCTTTTGGAAATTTGCTGTTTTACAGGAAGCCTCGCTGGGTGATGTAATCCTTGTGTGCTGAAGGTACACAGGGGCTGATGTCAAGGGCTATAATTAGTTACAAAAACACACAGCTCATTCCATTTCCTGTAAAAGCCAGCTTTCAGTTTGCTTTTGAAGCAACTCTCGCCGCCGGCCGCACGATTAAGCCCTGCCTTGAACACACAAGCTCAACACTGGGGGCGGGGGGGGGAGTCAGAAAGGAGGATCCAATATCCAGTTCCTAAAACGTTAACCCATAGGTGAACCTGTTAAGCCTGTCCCCAGTTTCATTACACCACAAAGTTTCTGTTCTGCTGCTATTTAGGGTCTCTCAGAGGTAAAGAAGGACAGAAAGGAAAGCAGAGCAGTTCTGATGGTGTATCAAAGGGCTTTTGAAGAGGGAACCCAACACAGAAAAATCAAGGGAAGGAAGGATGCGGATGCTCCTCAATCCCAGCTTTAACCAGCAGGACTCTGCGTGGAAACCCCCAGTGATGGTGGACACAAAGTCAGCTCTAAAGCAATGCAGGAGAATACACACCCAGCTTCCACCTAAAGGCTTCACCCTTAGGATAACACCTCCCTAAATATATATCTCAGAGCTTCAAGCGACCTCCAACAGCCTCTGCAGGCAGCAGCAAGGAAGAAAAGCATCCTGGCTGCCTCCACGATGCTGCCCACAACTTGGGCCACCGCAGCACCAGGGATCGAAATTACGGAGCTTCATCTACAAAGGGAAGACGGCTCTGCCTCTCCTACCCAGCTGACCTGCCCCGGACCCTTAGCTCGTTAGTTAACACCCTTAGCTCGTTAGCTTGTTTTAGTGCTAACACAAGCAGAAAAATCAAATGCCACAGGAAAAAAAAAAAACAACAACAACCATAAATAAAAATCCCACAACAAAACAAACCAACCCTGTTGATCCGGAGCGATTTTGGCATCTGCCACCTTCAGTGCCAGTTTGTACATGTTGGGAGTTGGAGCTCGGTCCCCACTGGACGCTCCACACTCATCTGACTGCCCAAACTGCAGAACTGATCACTGGGAGCTTGTGGACATGTTCTTCGAACTACTTTACAAACGCCTGCAGTGATCATAGAATCATAGAATGGTTGGAGTTGGAAGGGACCTTCAAGATCATCCAGTTCCAACCCCCCTGCCCTGGGCAGGGACACCTCCCACCACACCAGGTTGCTCCAAGCCCCATCCAGCCTGGCCTTGAACCCCTCCAGGGATGGGGCAGCCACAGCTTCTCTGGGAAACCTCTTCCAGTGCCTCACCACCCTCACACCAAACAAGTTCTTCCCCACATCTCAGTTCAATTCCATTCTTTTAGTTTAAACCCCTTCCCCCTTGTCCTGTCCCTCCCCTCCCTGACCAAGAGTCCCTCTCCAGCTCTCCTGGAGCTCCCTTCAGATCCTGGAAGGCTGCTCCAAGCTCTCCCCGCAGCCTTCTCNTCCTGGAAGGCTGCTCCAAGGTCTCCCCGGAGACTTCTCTTCTCCAGGCTGAACAGCCCCAGCTCCCTCAGCCTGTCCTCACAGCAGAGGGGCTCCAGCCCTCAGAGCATCTTGGTGGCCCTCTACTTGGTGGCCTCCATTCCACCAGGTCCATGTCCTTTCTGTGTTGAGGACTCCAGAGCTGGACACAGGACTCCAGGTGGGGTCTCAGGAGCGCAGAGCAGAGGGGGAGAATCACCTCCCGTCATCTGTTGGACAATGAGTTACACCCCCCCTCACTACATGCTCAGGGAACCAACAGCCCTCTCCCTGTCTTGCCCCCCTCAATCCCATGGGGCCGATGACAGCCCTTGGCTCCCTCTTTTCTCCTACACCCCCACGTCCAGAAAAACATCCACAAGAGAGACCCCAGTGACGCAGAGCACCAGAACTGGGACCACGGGGAAGCCACCCGAGCGTGGGTCAACCTTGCTGGTGGCACATCACAGCCACCACCAGCCAGCCCTCCTGTGCAGGGAGAACCAACCTCTCCGTCCTCACCTTGATGGGTCCATCTCAAAATTGACAGTGATTTAGGATGGAGCCCAAAGATACACCCAAAGCAAATTCATCCCTTTTTCCACCACCAGGATTTGGGGTTGCGAGGGCCACATTACAAGATGTTCAGACACACACAAAAAAAAAATCAACTCCCTTCAACTCAAGATCTTGTGTTTTCAGCTCAACTGCCCCAAGACCTCAGGAGCAGGAAGGCAGTCTGGACCCTTGAGACAGTTCCTTGCACACATTCAGAGTCCAAATAGTAAGAGTTTTTCTTCCTGTCAGTGATCCTGCTCCACAAGGAGATCTGCATCAAACAGATACAACCTTGGAGCACACGCTCGGCCCTTGACAAACCGGATTTAACACGACAGCAGTGAGAGAGAGCAGGAGCTGCAGGAGGAAACCCAACGGTGTCCCCAACAGCCCGACACCGGGGCATCGAACAGCGAGAAGCGGCATTTTCAAGAGGAATACGGCTCCAGACAGCACGGCCAACCTGCTCTCCTGCCTGAACAGGCAGGGTACAGACACTCCACAAGCAACTTTCCTCCTCCCAACAAAACCAAGAAAGTCTGGAGCCTCGGTAACAACTTCCAGGCTGATATGAGATTTCAAAACCCAGCCAGAGATTCCCTCAGTGAGAGACATCGAGCACAACTGACCCCACCACTAACAGACACGAGGATGAACTGGGTCCTCTTCACCACCACCTTGCGACGATCCCCCCCCTGCACAGCCTCAGCAAAGCTCATCACACCCAAGAGATGCGACCAAGAACACTTTCCCCACAACAGCTCTTCCTGCCCTTGACTGCGACGGTCCGAAAAAAGCTCAGAAGAAGAGCAGCAGCAGGAGAGTTTCTCTATGGAGAAAGACGGTCCAAATGTACCTGAGGTGCCTGTGTCTGCATGGGCTGCTCCTCAAGCTGGGGCTGGCCCGTCCCCATGGCGGCCTGGCTAAGCGTGCTCACGCGGCTGGGCTGCCCACGCAGCGTCACAGTGATGGTCGTCGGGGCCTTCAAGCCTGGAAAACACGTGAGCGAGATGTCCCTGAGACACGGGGAGGGGGAGTCTGCAGAGGCCACGTTCACTCACATCTGAAGCCTCTTCCCATCAGAGGAAGCCGCTCAGAATTTGCTAGAACACACAGCTGGCTGTAGCTACGGCTCAAAGGCAAAATAAGCTTTGGAAATGGTGGTCTTAGGGTGATGGGGCGCTCCAGACACTTGTCCCCCTTCTCCCTCACCTGCTGCCTGGTTGGAGATCTGAGCCAAGCCAGGGAGGCTGCTGGCCAGTTTCGCCAGCCCCCCGTTTGTCAGCAGCTGGTGAATGGCCGTGGGCTTCCCGCTTGCTGAGGCTCCCAGAGACAAAGAGGTGGCAACCGGGATGGTGCGGACAATTGTGCCGGTGCCCGTGGTTATGGCACTCAGGTTCTGGATAGGGCCAGGCGTCTTCACAGCTGAGGTCTGGAAGGAGAAGCAGAAGCACTAAGTACCTGGAAGGAAAGAGGATGCCGGGATGGCAGGGCCTCTCCCTCCCACAGAAGCCAGAGGTCTTTAGAGGTAAGATTCTCCACACTTCATCCTGGTGGCCACAAGTAGGTTGAAAGGCAGGTAAACTTGTCCCATCCAGCCTGCACGTAATCATTTCAACTTGAAAGCATGACTGGGAGAAACCTTGCCTCTGCTTCCAATGAAGCCACGTGTTCCAAAAGAGGTGGCATCAAACGGCAGGGATGGGGAGCCTTCCTGAGAGGTCACAGGTGTGCATTTTTCCAGAATCACAGAATGGTTTGGATTGGAAGGCACCTTAAAGCCCACCCAGTGCCACCCTCCCCTGCCCTGGGCAGGGACACCTCCCACCACACCAGGTTGCTCCAAGCCCCATCCAGCCTGGCCTTGAACCCCTCCAGGGATGGGGCAGCCACAGCTTCTCTGGGCAACCTCTTCCAGTGCCTCATCACCCTCACAGCAAAGAAGTTCTCCTGGAGATCTCATCTCAATCTCCCCTCTTTCAAGGTCAAACCCTTCCTCCTTGTCCTATGGCTCCCTTCCCTGATGAAGAGTCCCTCCCCAGCTTTCCTGGAGCCCCCTGAGGGACTGGAAGGGCCTCAAAGGTCTCCCCGGAGCCTTCTCTTCTCCAGGCTGAACCCCCCCAACTCTCTCAGCCTGTCCACCCAGCAGAGGGGCTTCAACTCTCCCAGCATCTCTATGACCTCCTCTAGCCCCACTCCAACAGCTCCACATCCTGAACAAGAAGGAGAAAGATCACTGATCCCTGCCCTGTCCATTCTCCAACTCCTCAGCATTTTCTAGGTGGCCACCTAGAAACAGCTTCCCACTTCCTAGACCTCTTGCCACTTATGGGAGCCCTTAGCCCCCAGCACATCACCAAGGCCTTGGACACAGCTGCATTTCACACCCAGCACTCCTCATCTCTTCTCATCCTGGAGCAAAGATGGCCTATCTAGGTTCCCTCTGACTCCTACTGCTTTATCCCCCGTACGGCTGCCCTCCAGAGAAGGATCTCTGATGCCATGTACCTGCACAGGCTGCCCCGCAGCAGCTACGCTGGCAGGAAGGGTCGACGACTTTGTCCCGATATCCTGCAGGCTGAAGCTCAGCCCTTGCAAAAGGCTGCTGGCAGATGCAGCTCCTAAAAAAAAAAATAAATAAATGTAAAGAATAAATAAATTAGGCTTAAGGAATTCACCAGCATGAAATTCCAGGTCTGTCACATGGCAGGTGTCTGCAAAACTGTCCTTTAAAGAGCAATGTCCCGAGGTCAGCGGGGACCCTCCCAGTCGGTATAACACATTTCACTGCTGCAGCTACGCAGCAGGTCAGCTGTGAAACCCCAGAGAAAAGAGGAGGTGGGGGTTGGTATCTCCAGGCATCATTACATACAAATGACACAACTAACAGGTCACCAACTGCACCTTCAGCCTCACTTTATAGCGTCCCACCAGATCTCTGCAGGGTCTGCCATAACAAAGCACTACAAATGCTGCCTCGGCCAAACCCACAGCAACCAGGGACTGCAAGGAAAAGGATCACAGAATGTTTAGAAGGGACCTTAAAGACCGTCCAGTCTCACCTGGGCAGGGACACCTCCCATCACACCAGGTTGCTCCAAGCCCCCTCCAGCCTGGCCTTGAACCCCTCCAGGGATGGGGCAGCCACAGCTTCTCTGGGCAACTTGGACCAGGCTCTCACCACCCTCACAGCAAAGAAGTTCTCCCTAAGATCTGACCCAATCTCCCCTCTTTCAGGTTAAAACCCTTCCTCCCCTCCCTGATCAAGAGTCCTTCCTCATCTTCCCTGGAGGCCCTTGAGGGACTGGAAGGGCCTCTAAGGTCTCCCCGGAGCCTTCTCTTCTCCAGGCTGAACCCCCCCAACTCTCCCAGCCTGTCCTCCCAGCAGAGGGGCTCCAGCCCTCGGAGCATCTCCGGGGCCTCCTCTGGCCTCGCTCCACCAGCTCCATGTCCTTCTGATGTTGGTGGCCCCAGAGCTGGAGGCAGCACTGGGGGTGATCTCCCCAGAGCGGAGCAGAGGGGCATAATCCCCCCAACCTTGTCCTGCTGGCCACGCTGCTGGGGATACAGCCCAGGGTGCAAGGGGGGCTTTCTGGGCTACAAGTGCCTATCACCAGCTCCTGTTGAGCTTCTCAACCAAATCCACCAAGTGATTTTGAACCCGGTTTACCTTTATACGTTCACAAGGGAGACATGGAGAGAGGCAGGTACCTTGGAGGGCACTGGCCGGCTGGGCCTGCATGCAGTGGGTGCTAGTGGCCACCAGCCTGCTCTGCAGGGCATGGAAAGCGCTGGGCGTCGTGCTGCTGGGGATCACCGCAGATGGAACAGGACTTGGGGAGGAGGTTTCTGCTGCAGAACTCAGCCTACAAAGCAAGCAGAAGGCAAAGGCTCCAATTAGGCATCAACTACACAGGGGCAAGGCAAGATGGTAGTAATCAGTAGCCTGATGCAACCCAGTGGGACTCCTGGAAGCTTAAGGCAAGGAGTTGAGGAGCTACAAAAACCCAAAGCAAGAGAGTGTCCACTGTGGCAGGTAGAAAAAAGGAGAGATCCACGTGTTTCCACATTGGAAGCAATCCTGTTATCACGTGTGTGCCCACCAAGGTGCTGCGATGGCTGCGTCACCCCACACAAAAGCAATCTACCTCCCAGCGACACATTTCATCTTTAAAAACCCGTTTTGAGAGCAGATCTTCTTCCTCTTCCCTCCCAGACCGATGAGAGTCGGGCTCTCCAAAGCCTGGTTTCAATTAGAAGGGAAAACAGTGATGTGAGACATCCACGTCGAGTTCATTCCCCAACACAAATCCCTACAGCCAATTAACCAACTTCACCAATTGTTATTGAAGCTTCTTTCCCCCGTCTTTGAGGGGGAAAAAAAATAACCAACCCAAAACTAAACTGCTTGACTTTCAGAGGGGAAAAAAGGGAAGGATTAAAGACAACGCTGAATTTCTGGCAAAGACACCACAGTCATTCAAAAGACAGAGATAAGCAAACTTGCATTTGGGAAACCATGTGGGAATACAGCCCAAGAGCCACCACACCTTCTACTTCTGCCCATTTCTGCCATTCCCAGCCTCGGCTGTCAGTTGACAAATAGTTTTCAGGAGCTTAAGAGTCCTCTGTGCTTCAGAAAAATCCCAGTCATAAGCAAGGTACCAGGAAAGCTCCCCACGCAGACCTGACCCCGCTGCCCTGCTTAGAAAAAAAGGCCCACAGCTTATAAAAACTGAAGCTGCACTCACTTGGGGGTGGTGAGCAGTCCCGACAGCTCCTTGGCGCCCGACACAGACTGCCCGACAGCCACGGGGACCGGCTTTCCAGCGACAACTGTGAAAGAAAGAGAAAAAAAAGAAACCTCATTTTCTCTCCTCCAGGAGGCCTTAGGAGACTTTCCCCTCTTCTCTTCACGCCGCTCCCCACAGACACAGCGCTGCGGGGCCACGGGCTCGTCCCGCTCGCAAAGCATCTTCTCGAGGAAACCGCCGTCGCGGCCAGAAAGGCTCCAGCCGTGATGGGAGATGGGGAGTATCAAACAGAGCAGAGTCCTGAATTAAAACAGAGAAACTGCCCTTGTTTTATTATTATTATTATATATTATNCCCACTACTCGGGCTCTCGGCTGGTCGCTAGCGATCGATTTGGCAAGTATTCTTTAAAGACACTTTACAAAATACACAGGGATGCGACGAGTCACAAGATCTGGTTATTGCGGCGTTTTGGGGGATACAACTGCGTTTGCCTCGCGCATTCCTCCTGCGCCCCCCCGGGGTAAGAGGGAATTCTCGGTTTGGTTCCTGTTTACTTCTGCAATTCATTTCCTTTCTGTGGAAAGAAGTAAAGTTTGGAAAATTAAAAAAAAAGAAGAAGAATAAATAAATAAATATATAAAATATTCCGGAAAGCAGAGATTTTCAAAGCTGCCAGAAGATAAACCAGAACCTAAAATAAGGGACGTGTTTTAGGTTTTTTTTTTTTCAGTTTGTTTTCACAGTTCAAAACGAGCGTCGAATTCACCGAGAGGCGCTTCCAAAGGTGCAGAATTATTTCTCAGCTTTGAAAACCTCCGATTTCCAACCGGGATGGAGACGCTGAGCCTTCAGTCCTGCACTGCATTGAGCCTACGCCTAATAACGAGTGGCTGCTTCAACGTATCTGGGGCTCTGCACTCCGACGTGAGGAGGTGACAAGGGACAAGGCAACGTCCTTGAGGTATGAAGGCGACGGCAGCCAAAGCTTCTGGCCTCCTGCAAAGGCTGAAGGGGAAGAAGAAGACCTGCAAGAACCTCTGTAAGACTCGTTTTCCCAGGAGTGGAGGAGCTGGAGTTGATTTATATGTGCATTGAGCCAGACTTCAGGCCCAAAAAGGGGCTCAGCGCAGCGGGGCAGGTGGCTGAATCACAAAGTTTTTTCCAGAAGGAGGAACGTCAGTGTCATCCCTAAAGCAGGAGCACGTTCCAGGAGAGAGCTTTGTGCAGGAGTCGGGTGGCAGAACTGGAGACGCAGACAATCTTCTTGTAGCAAGAAGGTCCAGCCAGGACCGGCTCCTGCTTCCAGCTCGATGCCGAGGAGGAAGGTGTAAAATGGGGCTGGCAGCTCCCCATGCTGCAGGCGAGCGTTTCGCTGAGGTCTGCGATCCCAAACTGCTACGGAAAACAGAGGCTCCTGCCAAGCTCCTACCTGCTGTCAGCCCCCAACGCTTCCCCGGCTCTCCCCTCACTCACACCTTGAACCTCCATCTGTTTCTTGTAGCTAAGTCCTCCGAAATTCTTTTTAAAAAATAAGAAGTAAAAAAGCCCCAAAAAACCTCACC
>VZRU01020732.1:743-25409 GCA_013398155.1 Pedionomus torquatus
CTTTGGAAATAGGTGCTGATGGGAAAGCAATTTCACTGGAATGGAAGATCTGTTGGAAAGAGAATTCTAGAAGCTGGAAGGGATGTTCACTGTCTTTCTTGATTTTTAACCTTCTGATCCCTGACCTAAAAGAACCAGCAGTTCCCTATCAAGTGGAGCATTCAAATATGGTACCTACTGCAGCAATATCTTGTTCAGATGAAAGAAATCAGATGCAATTTAATTAGATATACGGCAAAGCCACATTACAGAAGTTAAATTAGGGACTAAGGAGCATCAGGGTGAACAATAGACGTGCTGAGCATTTCTTGAGGTTGGAAATACCTTCAAGGCCAGGCTGGATGGGGCTTTGAGCACCCTGCTCTGGTGGGAGGTGTCCCTGCCCGTGGCAGGGGAGTGGAGCAAGGTGACATTTAAGGTTCTTTCCAACTCGAACCATTCTGTTGTTCCGTGTGGCTGTTACATGTGTGATCACTAACAGGGCTGATAGTCCAGAGGAAAGCTCTAGCAAAGAGAAAACAATAGTTGATAGAATTCTTTCTTCAGCAATAATGACCCACTGTTTATGTGTAAAAACTCCAAACTCCTTTTTTTCCCCCCCTTAAATGTTAACTTTTATAAGAGACAGGAGACAGGATTGAGCCAGTCCAGTGTGCTTNGAGTCCCCCTAGGACAGGGTGCGTAGGCAGAGCCATCTCCCCCTGGCCACCTCCTAGACGTATCTCTGAGGCTGAGGACCTGCGATGGACTCTGATCCATGGATTGACGTGGGCACAGCCCCACATGGACCTTTGCCGTGAGGAGACAGGATTGAGCCAGTCCAGTGTGCTTCCACACAGCCTTGCCTTAGGATATGGGTGTCTTCTTGCCACTCTCGGTTAAGGCACTGAGGGACAGAGACCCAAAATATTAAAACAAAAAAAAACCCAACCCCAAAACCTGTCCCACAAGCATTTGGCTCCCTTCCTCCTTTTCTCTTTCTTTCTTTATTTTTTTGTTTTTTAATCCCCCTTTTCTTCTTTAAATTTAGTCTCCAGATGAAAGCCTTTTTGGAAAGAACAGGAAACCCTGCCGTTTCTCTTCTACGTACACAAATATTGCATTTCAGCCGTGGTGGGCAGCCTGATGCCACCCCAAAGTTAAACCTGGAAGGGGATGAAGCGAAATTCCCAGCCGTAAACCATCAGACCTGATTTTTATTATTTTATTTTTTTCCACCCATGAATTAAAAGCCTGTCTTCCCCTGGCTTGGAAAAGGAGATGGGACATTTTGTGGGGGAAGAGACATTTTTACACAAACCTGTTATTAGCAAAGGCCACGGGCAATCCTCAGAGTCCTGGGTGTTGCAGCTTGCCTCAAAATGGCTTGTTTTTTTAATAAATAAACTTATTTGCTATGGAAAGGGGTTATTTTTAGTTGAGAAGCTGTGTGTATTTACCCAAGAAGGTGTGTGGGTTGCCCATCTGAGTTTATGGCTCCATTGTCCCTAAAGGACCTATACCCAAGTCCAGGCTTTCTCTGGGCGTGCAGGAGCACCAGATCTGCTCCTGGTTTTCTCCCCAGAGGCTGAAGCACCATGTCCTCATCGTCCAGCCTGCCAGGGTGTCCTCAGAGGCTGTAAGTAGCCTCAGGTGCCCTAGAAGTTAACGGAGACAAAGGCATCCAGGGCACCCAGGATTTGTCCTAAAGACCCTAAACCTCTATGAAGCCCATATCTCCTGTTTTTTCTGGTTTCTCCCTGTTTCTTGTGGTTCAACAAAGCAGGGCCAGGGTTTTGCCCCAAATACTGTTCTGCAACCAACCAGGCAATCCCTTGTTAGCATGGTCCCAGCACAGTTTTGGCCTGGGATCGACATCGCTGCCCCGGTAAACATCATCTAGGGCCAGGCTGGACCAGGAGACCTTTCAAGGTGGCAGCACAGACAAGACTCTTCTTCTGGTGTGTGTATGAGGGGGGGCTTCAATTTGTGATTGTGAGCCACGCTGGGCTTGCAGGGCCTAAAAACAGGCTGTGATCTGTTGTGTTGGCTACTGTAGATGAAATCAGTGAATCTTAGTCAAGCCTGGGCTTTTTCCTTGTGTCTGTGGTTTGGGGATGGATCAAAAGAGCATTGGAACCATACAGAGATATCACCTCCCACCCAACCCATCTACCGCCGCTACCATTCAAGTCAGCAGACCGTCATGACTAGCCAAGGCTTGCAGCTCCTCACAGATGGCTACTTGTGCCTGAATTAAAGCTAGGAAGAGAGAGGGAATACCAACAGCTGGGCTGGACAGGGAGGAAAGGACCAAGAGTTTCCAATCCCGTTGAGAAACATCTGCTGAGCAGCTGTGTAGGTCTTGTAGTGCACGGATCTCAGGAGTTAATGATAGACCTAAATGGACCATGTTTTAGATATGCAAAGTAACCTGAAGAAAGGGTGAAAACCAGGATGAGTGGCAAAACTGCAATGCTAACTGTGAATCTTATTTCTGCGCTTATTTTAATGATTGATACGACCAGCGCTGTCCCCTCTCAGAGGGAGATTTGGAGTTTTGGAGGAACTAGATGGACTGAGTGAGGAAAGAAGGATGCTTGAGCCGAGCAGGGCCAGTAACGGCAGGTTGGATGTTATCAGGTGAGACATTGAAGGTGATGCTTTTTTCTTCCGAGTTGAGTGCAGTGAGAGGACAGACAGCATGTGAGATGGGTTAGTGGATTGTCAGGGTAACCAGCTCTCTGGAGCTGTGTCATGCTAGCAATTGTCTGGTAGCACTCATAACCTTGTGACTTTCCCACTGCCCTGGGGTGAGTAAAGAGAAAGCGGGACTCAGCAGCTCCTGGAACATGCATTGTTACCCTCCAAAGTCCAATTCCTTCAGGGCTGAGCAAGCAACAGGAGTTTTGCCCACTAAACACTGGTGTGCAGGCCAGCAAAGATCTCTGAGTAGTAATAGGCAAGACCTACATCCAGCCATCCTGTCTCCTTGCCCTACTGCCCTCCTTGTCTCCATGCTGGCCAGCAGGCAGTGCCCATCCACACGGAGATGATCAGAGGTGCATCCACTGACAGATGCTGCAACATCACATCCTCAACTACCCACGCTGGCGCCCCTGGATGTGTGCAGAGCATCTTTCCCCAAAAGAAACACGTGCTCCCTCTGCATTTGCACACTACAGGTCAACAACCATATACAGCCCTTCCTTCAGTGGTCAAGGCCATGTTGAATGGAGCTTTGAGAGCAACCTGGTCTAGTGGGAGGTGTCCCTGCCCAGGGCAGGGAGGTTGGAACTAGATGGTCTCTAAGGTCCTTTCCAACCCAAACCATTCTATGGTTCTATAGATCTATACATCTACACATGCACACATGTGCTCTGACAGCCAGGTTTGAAGTGCATCTGCAGCACCAGACACCCCCATTCAGAGGCACTGGTCCTCCCAGCCCCCCTTTCTGCCCCTCCTGTCCCAAAACCTGGGTCGTTTCTTTGGTTGCTCCTCCCTGCCTGTTTCCAATCCACCAAATGTCCTTCCCGTAATAGAGCGACCACAATTGCACACCGTATTCCAAATGTGGTCTCCCTGGTGCCTTGCACGGTGCCAGAAGAAGTCGGGCTGATTTATATTCCATACCCCTAGATAAACACCTCGAGACCGTGTTTGCATTTATCCAGCTGCCAAGCAGCCTCGCAGATGGTTTCAATGTGTTCTCCACATGCATGTACTGCTTGTGCAGGAATCGGAATTGAGACCTGGGGGGAAGGAGGAGGCAAGGGAAAAGTAGGAGGCAGGGGAGAATAGCCTTCATTGCACCCTGAGGATACAGCAGTGAGCAGGCACGGCCTGAATATACCTCTCCTTTCCTCTCTTAGAATCATAGAATGGTTTGAGTTGGAAAGACCATCCAGTCCCACCCCCTGCCCTGGGCAGGGACACCTCCCACCACACCAGGTTGCTCTCAAAGCCCCATCCAACATGTTCTTGAACCCCTCCAGGGATGGGGCAGCCACAGCTTCTCTGGGCAAGCTGGGCTCATCACCTCACATTAAAGAATTTCTTCCTAGTATCTCATCTAAAGCTCCTCCAGGGCCACCAAAGAAATTTTCTCTTGATATCTAGTCTGAATCTCTCCTCTTTCAGTTTAACAGCATCACCCCTCGTACTATCAGCAGGTCCATGGTTCGTCTCCTTCAATGGGAGGAATGGAGGTATTAGAGGAGGGAGGGAAGGATGCTGTGGCTCCTGTCTGGGGCAACAGACATGACATAGAGGGGAGAAACAGCTTTTAGCTACATTAAAACTCAGGAATGTGGATCCAACAGCTGCAAAGTGTGGCTTCTCCTAAAGTCAGTCAATATTTCCATTAGAAAAATGTTTTCCAAGAGTTTCAGTCCATGTTGGAACTTCTCAATTTGTTCTGCATCCAAGAGGTACAGAGTCACCTGGCTTGACCTGTGGGTGTTTCCCCCAGCTTTACTCTACCACAAATTAGTAACTCCAGTGCCTCTTCCCAATCCAGTTCCTCTCCCCTGGACCCCATGGTGCCCTGGATTGTCACTGGAGCTAATTTTAAGTTACAGAGGTGCCAATTGGCTGATCTGGTGACTGAGATTATTGGGTTGGGCGATGTGTTTTGAGGCGTTAGTGGGTTTTGGGTTGGGTTTTTTGTTGGGTTGTTATTTTTCTTTCTTGTGTATCTGTATGGTTGGACTCAATGATCTCAGAGGTCCCTTCCAACCATGAAGATTCTGTGGTCAGTCAGCAAAGGTTGGTTGGCCGGGTGGCAGCTGCCAAATGTCCACCTGCCCTTCCCTCTACTAATCACCAATCACTGCAAAATTTGCAAGAGAGAAATGATGACTGAGATGTCTTACCACTCCTCTCAATTTGGCTGAAATGGGTTTTCCATGCATGGAGTAGGGTGAGAGGGAGGGGATGATGGAGAGGTAGAGAGGAGGTTGAAGAGGTTTCTCTGTGTTGTGGCAGTTTGTGATAACGATGACAGATTTTCACCTTTCCTTGGGAGACTTAAGCCACCTTTTGAAGATAGAGTCCCTTCAGGTCCTTATAAACTTTAATGAATTAATTCCATGGATGAACAGAAGCATGGAAAGATTTTGGATTCAGTAAGAGGCAATAATGATAATTTTTCTTTTTTTTTTTTTTCTAATTTCTGGGGCAGCTTGTGGGTCCCCACATGATAGAGCATCAATCCAGGGGTGTCCTAACATCGCCTTGCACTGTGTTTCCTGCACAAAGCCTTCAACCCTCTGCTTTTTGGGAGGATTGTGGGGATCAAAGTAGCCAAAAAGAGATAATTTCACACTCTGTTCTCTAAAAACGCATTGTTTTTCTTTTGAATGAATCCATTGCAAATGTGTGTGTGTGTGTGTTAACGGCATGAGGAGGGCATACCCACCAGATACTTTTCCACGTTAATATTTTGTGGACAAATACTGCAGTATGATAGTAAATGAAACTGCTTCCAAATGCAGACTGACCTTTGCAAGGCATTGTGAAGAAAAGAGGAAGGTTGGGTTTTTTCTCAGCATTCCAGAGCGTGACATTCAGATGAATTTTTTTTTTTCTTCTCAATGTTGTTTTTCCTCCACATTTTCGAGTTTACCCAAATTAATTTATTTATTTTGCAAAAGGAATTGGTTTTATTTTAAGTAAGACCACTTTGAGGGCTAAATTAAATCTTTATTTACTTTCTTGCCTGAAAAAAAAACCTCAGAGACAATAACATTTTGTCCTCATCCAAATTTGTGGGGGCACTTTTTTTTTTCCCTTTTTCTTTTGATCCATCCAGAGAACTGAAAAATAAATAAACTGTTTTTCACAGAGTAAGTAATTATGCAACGTAATGAGCCAAAGGGAAGGGCTTTCCCAGTTTTCATGAATAGAAAATCGAGTGTTATTCTTCCTCTAATGTGACTGGAAATGGAGAAAATGCAACAAACATCTTCCTCCCTTTTATCACCCCAATGCTGAGGAATTTCAGCTCCTCTACCCTCACTCCCATTTAGTGCTTTAGGAGACGGGCAGTGATTAGTCTGGTCCTTTTCATCAATGCTAAATTAAAGATAAGTAATCAGCTGGTAAATGATGAGTTTTTCTGTTGTTTTTCATCTCCTCAAACACCATCAAGCTGAAGGGATCGCCCTCAGCTCCCTGAGGAGGGCACCCTGCCAGCCACAGGTCTTGAAAGCAATCCTGTCCTCTTATTTAATCCTGTGAAAGCACAATCATTAGGAAGGATAAATTACTGTTTGGATGAAAGCTTGCTAAGGCACTAGCTTTGATATTAATGAAACACGCCAAGGTCTTGGCCGTGCTTATCGTTTCTCTACTAGTGGAGTTTTCTTGCAGATCAGAGTAGGCTGTTCCGTTTTATTTTGATTTGGGTGTAATTCCTCTCTGTCGGACGCTTCATACGCTGTTGATAAACTCCTCCATGGGCTGCCATCAGCAGGGGAGGGCAGAAGCTGCACTGAAAGCAGAGCTGGGGCTGATCCACTGGTTTTTGCTTTTTGCTCTAAATACTCAGGATTTTAGGTGGTGGGTGCAGTTAATCCAGCCCAACACAAAGGAATTCATAAGCACCAGGTTAGATTTGGGTGGATAGTCCTTCCTCAGGGACTGGAAATGCAGCCCACGTTCAACATCCATGTCTGAAGAGGAGCTTGCTCCCTTGTGGACTGGGAGCTTCTGGAAAAGCCACAGAAATGGTTGGTTGACAAGCTGCAGGGGTGTAAGAGGTGGGGAACAGGGTTTGACTTCCCTCTTTCTAAAGCAGCGTTGAAAATGAGGCCAGTTCCCCCAGTTTTCAAGAAACTTGGAGTATTCTCAGTCTTTCTAACTATGGGTAAGTTCTGGCTTTGTCCCATGAAGACTGAATGAGCAGATGATGAGGAAGATGAGGCTGCTGAGAGGGTGGGCAGCCCATCTCCCGGGGAAGTCTGCCTCCATCACCAGTATCTTGGCTGTTTCAGAGGCTGATGGCCAACCCCATGGGCTGCAGAGCTCCTTCATGGCCCTCTTGAGCCTACGTGCTCTTGTAGGACATGATGCTGGAGCCCTGGAATGGTTCACTGGTACTTCCATTTGTGAAGAGAGAAATGAAGGTTCTCTTAATTACAGGTCAATAGAAGATCTGCTTAATTCTTCCTCAGGTTCTGGAGAATTGCAAAATGATAATTAAAGAACTTTAAATATATAATTATATATACTTATATATCTGCTAATTTTCAAAAGAAGGCGTGGGGAAAAGAGGCAGACATAAATTGTGGGAAAGGACAATTCTCGGTTTGTATCTCTGCTTTTCCTTGTGCAAAGCACAAAAATCACAGATCTCTGCAAATAAACTAACATGTGCAGAGGGAAGAGGGACACCAGTCCTGGAGGGAGTCAGGATTTCTCTTTCAGGGCTATTTTAGCTTTCTTAATGGACGAGAAATGAGACTGAGGATAGTTTATAGAATAATCCTGTAACAGCACCCCCCCACTCCCTCCTCAAAAGGTTAGGAAGTAGCAGTGAGCCTAGAAATGTGGTACAAGAGAGAGAGATAAACAGTTCCCAGGATATTTGCATTCCTAAGGCACTGGGCTCATGATTTATCCACCTGGCTATTCTCTCTCTGCTCCTTTTCTGAAAACCAGGGACTGAGCAAAGTGCAGAAATGCAAAATAAGTGAGTAAGCAGCGGGGGAAAGCTGGGAAAACTGGCCCCTTGCACCCTCTGTTTGGCAGCAGGGGACTGGTCAGTCAGCGGGTGCCCCGTGCCAGCCAATTAGCGTGGGCACGGCTCCAAATCAATCAGTGCACGACCTGCCTCGAGCCCTGTGATGGCATCACAGGGAAATGACGAGGGGGAGAGGGAGGCTGGGATCTGGGAAGGCCAAAAGGATGTCAGACAGGAAAGGATGCTCATCTTTAGGAAAGAGAAAATCCGTCACTTCGCTCCTTATGAAGCAAGGAAATGAAATATTCTCTATTTATGGTTTGACATATTGCCACTGGCATCTCTATAGATTCTTTCTAGTCATGGTGTTACTTGAAAGCACACGCAAAATCGGGCAGACAAGAATACCTGAGAAAGCAGCAGAGCACTGTGGCACAGCGCAGCACTGGCTGATGTACATAAGGAGTTAAAATTACAGCTGAATTTGAGTTAGTGCTCTGTAGATATTAAATCCCAACCAGTCTGCTTTGTGGGCATGAGGACCTTTCAGGGAAGCCTCAGCTGGGAGCTCTGAGCCTCACAATAACACGGCCACAGCATAGTCCGGCTCCTTGGTAGCCCAAAGCTCAAATCTGTGCTGTCCTACCAAGGCTATACCCAGCCAAGCTCCCCGGGGCATCTCGAGGTTGCCCATCGGTCTGTAAACAGCTCAAGACCCTCCTGTTCTCCACTCTGCTCTCCTGCCCCACTTTCATTTCTTTGAGCCCACGAGGGAAAGCAACTTCCCAGATGCATAGACCCTTCTCAGCGAGTGCTCTGAGGTTACCCCATTTCTGACCACCTCCTTCTGCAATAAACCTTGAGAGAAGACCCACCTTCTGCAGCTAAATGCTAAGAATAAATTTGCACTGATACCTAAGAGGGGATTGCTCGAACTGAGTGACGGTGGTGTCATTTTTTTTTTTCATGGAGAACCCCTCTCCAAATGGTGGGGCGTAAGTGCCACCTCTGCACGTCCAGTGACTCCTCTTTCCCGTTGGGTTCTCTTCCACAGATGGCTTCTGCCTCCCGGAGTGGGATGGTATTGTCTGCTGGCCCGAAGGGGTGCCGGGCAAGGTGGTGGCCATGCCGTGTCCCGAGTACATCTACGACTTCAATCACAAAGGTAGGTGTTGTCTTCGGCGTCAGAGCTTGCCTGCAGTGGGGGGAGGCACGAGGGACACAAAATTAGAAATCCTCCTTAGCATCTCTTTTATCATCCCTTGGTGACTCCTTTTCCAAGCAGGGGTGAAACCAGGAAAAGGGATGTTAAGAAACAGCTGTTACTTTTTTTATGCTGAATGAAAAGCTCTGAATTAACCCAAACAAGGACAAATTTATGCTGAATGAAAAGCTCTGATTTAATCCAAGCAATGACAAATTTCCCACCCGCCCTCAGACTGTAATTAGCACCAATTTCACCCTTACAACTGGGCGAGATTGCAGATGTATCAACCCCTATTTCTTTGATGCCGTAAACTTTGGGGAGAAATAGAAAGCCGCCAGATAGTCTTCTGATTTATATTCTTCACTAGAGGGTTTTATCAATTCGAGCCCCTGATCTCTGCCCAGACCCCTGCGGTGGGAATTCCTCCCTGTCCCTCTCCCCCTCAGGCAGCACATCTCTTGGCTCGCTGGTGGGGCTGCAAAGTCTGTGCGTGTTCTCAGAAGCAATTGAAGTGCACTGGCTCCTCGGTGCGTTTTCAAAGCTAAAGCGTTCTCTTTTCCCAAGCAAAGCTCTGCACCTGAAAGTTGAACAAATGAAAGAATTAAGACTACATGTTCCTGGCAGAGTGCTGATACTGTTTTCTGAGAACAAGTAGTGATATTCCCAGTGCACCGTGATTGCCTTTTCTATAAGGTCCCGAGAGCTGAACCAATGTAGCCCCTGGCTGATGACCTCTCCTGGAGACCCCTGCATGTGCACTTCACAGTAGACACCAGGAGGAACAGGCAATCCATCCCTTTTTTCTCCATAACCCAACGTGGCATGGATTCCTCATCTTACTGATGTCCACTGGTCAAGTCAGCTGGGATGGGATTCAGATTAAGACCATTAGATGCAGAAGACTCTGTGTTCTCCCTCTGTAGTCCCAGGCCAGACAGGTCTGTTGACTTGTTTCATCCAGTAATGAGACTTTTTACATGCAGCTCATGCAATGGTACCCACCACACACAGACATCTGAACATGGATGCCTTCATCTGCTAGCTGGATCTTGAGATGAAACCTTGCTTGTTCTTCTCTCTCCATGAAGAGGGTCCCCACAGAAAAATCTCTCTTGAGAAGCACTGAATCTGTAAACAAAGAGCATCACAATATAGATCACCCTTTATTTTCATAAGGAGGGCTGTAACTCGGAGGAGTGCTCTGTGCCATGGGACTTTTCAAAGCTCCTCTCCATGGTTTGTGGACCTCATATCTTAACCCAGACTAAGTGCAACTTGTTATTAGCTCTCTGGTGTTTCTCAGCTAGAAAAATGATACAGTTGTTAAGGACTTAGAAGTTGTCTTCTTGCAGCTGAGTGTCAAAGTAGGCAGGAGGCATCAGGATTGGTGGAATCCATCCTTGGAAGATGTTTCTCCTGTTCTACCAGGTCTACTGCCATTTACTCTGTCTTGTTTTTCTCCCATAGGTCATGCTTATCGCCGGTGTGACCTGAATGGGAGCTGGGAGCTGGTCCCAGGCAACAACCGCACCTGGGCAAACTACAGTGAATGTGCCAAGTTCCTCACCAACGAGACGAGGGAAAGGGTAGGCAAATCCGTTTGTGCATGGAGCGTGAAGTGTTGGCTTCATCCGGGGCTAACCTAAGGAGCACTATCTCATTTTAAACCTTTGGGGAGCTCTAGTTTGTTGCCTCCTCTTGGAAACTACATCCAAGCTTGCCAAAGCCACATCTTTGTGTTGACTGGGGAATTATTTGAATTTGAAATTGGCCCCAATGCCCAAAAGTGTTCTCCAGCTGCCATGATCCCATTTGAGAAAAGAGAGTAGGGAAATCTTGAGAAGTGGGCTCAGGACCATCAAGAAGTGGTTGGAGGTTGTTCCGTGGCATTGAGACTCCCTCTTCCCCACCAGGGAATAATTTTGCTACCAGGTTGTTGCCAATAATTCCAACGCTTCTGTGCTTGTCTGTGCTAGATGTGTCAATCACAGCAGTAGCAGCCCCGTTTCTGTAGATGATTACAAGAGGAACTCCTGGAGGAGAGGTATAAATTAAGGATCAGAGGTTTTCTGTGGTGTGTTCATTGGAGATGGGTGGGGACAAACTAACACGTAAGACTGCAGTTTGTTTGATAAAACAAACTCACATGTAAGAACAGCTCCTGATCTAATTCTGATTTAGTCACAAGTTTGAAACAGGGACATCAGTTCCAAGTCAGTAAAGGGATTCAGAGCACATGGAGAGGGTTTGCTCTGCTCCCGGGGTGGGGGTGGAGGGAAATATGGAAAAAAAAGGTGTCTATCTATACATCACACATCTACGGGCCTTATTTTTACACAAACTCAAGTGATTGGCAAAATAGTGGTTGGCAGAAATTTCCTACCTCTCTGTCTGGTTCTGAGCCCAGCTGGGGCTCTGTGGCGCTTCTGAACATCCCCCAAACTGCGTGCATCACAGAAGCGCTAACGTGACAGCAAAGCTGCCACCGGAGTCACCTGAGAGGATGTGACCTTCTCGTTTCGCGCAGAAAGACATCCCCACCCACAGGTGGTTGCGGCTCTATTTCTGCAGTTTGCAAAGAATTTAGCCCAAAACCCTCTTCTTTCTCACTGGTACTTGGAAAATGTCCCCTTGGATACGGGGTACGGCGTTAGGGACTGATCACTTGCAGCAAGGGTTATTTTCAGACAGCCGGAGATAACCATCTAACCACAAGCTTCACGGCGGGGAGCAGGCTTGGAGATGATATACAGTCCCTCTGGGAGGACGTTCTTAATTTTAATTCCAACCACAGCATAGTTTTCTTCGGTTTTGCTTGGGTTGTGTTTTTTTATTTCGTGTCAACGGTGAAGCAACATGTGAATGAAGTTGTTTAGTGAGGACAGATGTTGTCTGAGCATCTGCATGCATTATATCACGCAGCCAAAAAACCAGCAAGGCTGCATACGCCGCCAGGTACCATTCTAGCTATTTAAGAGCAAAACATCTTGTCTCAGGGTTGACAACACTCACTTTTAGAAGTTTGGTGGGACTCACCTTTCCCTAGTCCACGTAGTGGAAAGAATTATTCTAGCCCCAGAATTTTCTGGGAAGTTTCTGGAGTAGGTGTTGGACTAATTGAACATCTTGTTCGCACTGAGAGCTTTACTAAGTCACACGACTTCTTGACCTCTCTGAAGTCATCATCTGCCCTGTCTCACCTCTCTAAGCCATGTCCTGAGGTGGAAGTCATCTGCTGCAGACCTCTCCATCTGAGCTGGTCTCCTAGATTTCCCCTAGGGAGAGGAGGTTTTTTTCTGTTAAACCTCCCATGCTCAGAGCTAGAATTTGGTCAAGGTAAATCCGTAGCAGAATGGTAGAAGGAAGAAGAGGGTTCTTCAGTAAGAAGAACAAGTTGTCCACTTGTTACCAGCACAAGGAAGGAGTAGAGACCTTCTACCCCCAGGATGGGGAAAAAAAAAGCTGAGAGCAAAGTCTGTTGTCCTGGGATTTGTGTATCTGTCTTTGTGTCTCCTGGGTGTAGAGGTGGTCACTGCACAGACAGGGGACTTGGGCTGGGGTTCCTGGTGGAGAGACATTAGATAAGGTGTCACGATGCAGAAGACTTCATTTTTATTCTCAGCTTCTGCTCTTACTTGGAAAATTACTGCTCTTCGCCACCTCTCCCTTTATGAGCTGTTTTAATAAACCATCCCAATATCATTATCCTCATTATTCTGTACGCAGAGTTCAGTCATCTTTTGCCGTCAGTTTTCTAGTCGAGCTACAAAGAGGTGAAGTTAATGATATTTAATGGCGAGACAAATTAGACCATCACCGTTGTTCAGATTAAATGGACAACATGGTATTGTCTAAGTGACAGCCACCCAAGGCAAATAACAGCAGAAAAAAATGGAAGTTTCCCCCAGCCTTGGAATTGTACCTTGATGAACAAGTGATTTTCAACAGCAACTATTACTTATTTTTATTATGATTGTTCTTCTTATTATTAACCTGGTATTTGCCAGAGGTGGCTTTCCTCATGGTGATGCTGCCAAATGACACTTTGAGTAGTTGCTTTGTTCCACCTTAGAGGTGGCTGCCTTTAAGTGAGAAGTGAAGCAAGACCCATGCATCCACTGCGGGTCTCCTGGCCCTTCTGGCATGAAAAGCACTTTGGAAATAAGGGAGAAAAGCAATTACTTTTTTTTTTCTTTTCACAGTGGGGTGATGACTTTCAGAGAGGGACACAGCCCTCTTGTCTTTCACACCCAAAGGTGGCTCTGAAGCGCTGGAATTAATAAACCTTCCTTTGATTTTTTTCATTTTTTTTTTTCTTGAAGTAAATATGTCAAGAGATGTCAGAATCAGGGAATTTGGCAAGATAGACTAGTCGTCTTTAGAGAGAGATTGTTTTCTATTATTATTTCCACCCCCCTGGGGAAGAGCATCTTTGCGTCACCAGGAACAGCTGCGTTTAACCAACGTTTTGAAAGGAGATCGTGGGCTGACTCCAAGTAGGACAGCATCCGAGCAGATGGAACCAGAGGAACTTGTAAGAAACTATGCTATTAGAAAGCATTAGGGAAAAAATGTCTGTCGGTGACTATATAAATATATATATATATATATGCATTGCTATCTCTACAAATAAGCCTGTATCTATAGCCAGATAGATACACAGATATGCACACCTAAATAAACACCCCCGTCCATGCATACACGCAAATATATGTAGATATATACGTCCCTGGATGTTTGTTTAGGTGTGTAGTTTTCTCATTTTAGCCACCGTGGGATAATTATAAGATTGGCCAAAACAGCAGAGAGCGGGCCCCAGGGCAAAGTTTGTGTCTTTCGTTACTTTTTTCCTGTGCAGTATAAAGAGGATTATTTCACACGGGGTGGCGCAGAAACCGCCTTCTGAAATTAGCACAAAAATCTGCTAAAGCCATCAGAGCCGGGAGAATTAACAGCTCGTAACTGCCCGCTGAGCAATTGCTCCTGGGCTGTTTTCTAAGGGAAAATTAGTGCTGCTGAAGGATGTGCTGGATTGGCAGCCCTGAAGATTGATGCCCTCTCTGCAGCCAGGAGAGCAGATAAGCTGCTCCCCGAGCTGCTGAAGTGTGTTTCCCCAAACACTTTGCCGGTAGCATTAATCCTACCACGACCAACCAGGGGCTGTAGAAGACAGCTGTTTAACAAGTGGTTGGGAAGAAGTTTTGTGGAAAGGTGTCTCAGCAGCACATCATGGGAAGATAAGACAGGTGGTTTTGGTGCCTTTGGGCAGTGGTGACTGATAGAATTCATAGTGAAAGCCACCACTACACCGTAGGCTCTATATAGTCTTTCATATTCCGCTTTTATTCTGGGCCCCTCACTACAAGAAGTGCTGGAACCTGTCCAGAGGAGAGCCACCAAGCTGGTGAACGGTCTAGGAAACCAATCTTATGAGGAGAGGCTGATTAAATAATTAAAATAGGCCATTACTCCTGCTGATGTCTGAAAAGGCAACCAGAAAAAACACCTTTTTGAAGGTGCTGCTATCGCCTGGCTGTGCAGAAAGGAAGGGCGTCTGTAGTCAAAATGGTACTATGGGCTTTTTTGGGAGAGAGATTGCCTAAAAAGCTACTACGAATGCATCAGGACTCGCCATGCATGGCATATTTTAAAATTGAGGAGAATCTTGAAGAATGGAGGTTGATTTGATTCCTGTTTTTAAAGAAACCTAAAAAATCTGTAAGGACGATGGCCAATATGGGCCATTTAGGTTGGTCCTTTTAGACCTATTGCCTGTCTTCTACATGCCCAGGAGGAGATGTTTAGTGAAGAAACTTAGGAAAGTTACTTAAGAAAGTTATGAAACCTTAAGAAAGGAACAAATATAGAATATATGTATGTATACACCTATGTGTCTGTCATCTGGTGGCTATATGGCAGTGCTCTATACCTTCTCCCAGTGGTCAACAGCTTGTGATTCAGTCATGTGAAGCAAGCAGCAGATGGATAAACAGAGGGTATATAACCACACCACCTTCCTCAAAGAGCGAGCAGAAGCCAATCCATTGCCCTTCCTTCCCTTGTCCCACTGGCTCTCTTCAAACACCAGATGGAAAATAAATAAAGCAGCTGCTTGGTCTGGGGTGAGAAGCCACAGATCTCTCAGCTGCTCTGTTCAGAGCAGGGGGAGATGCTCTGAAGATCCAGGGTGCAAGTGGGATGGGGGATGCCTATGCGTGTCTCCTGGAGAAGGAGTGGGAGAACAGGATTTTCTACCATCTCAAGTCACCCAACCCAACAATCTCTGCCCCAAGAGTATGCCCTCCCTATAGTGCCACATCTGCACATTTCTTAAATCCCTCCAGGGATGGTGACTCCACCACCTCCCTGGGCAGGCTGCTCCAGTGCTGACCACCCTCTCAGTGAAGTAATTAGAATCATAGAATCATAGAATGGTTAGAGTTGGAAAGGACCTTGAAGATCATCGAGTTCCAACCCCCCTGCCCTGGGCAGGGACACCTCCCACCACACCAGGTTGCTCAAAGCCCCATCCAGCCTGGCCTTGAACCCCTCCAGGGATGGGGCAGCCACAACCTCCCTGGGCAGCCTGTTCCAGTGCCTCACCACCTTCACAGGAAAGAATTTTTTCCTAATATCCAATCTAAATCTCCCCTCTTCCAGTTTAAAACCATTACCCCTTGTCCTGTCACTAGAACTTTGTTCTATTAATGTGAACAGCAGATTTGGGGGACACTTTAACTGTGGCCTCCTGAATTTCCTGTGGCTATGAGTGCTGGAGAAAAACTGGGAATGACATGGAAAATTGGTACCGTACATGAATACCACTCTGGGGCACCCAAAGAGCTCAGCTGACTTCTGAAATGTGGATCTACTCCCATCCTTCTCCTTCTCCTTTTCCCTTTTTTTTTTTCATGGACTGTTCTATAGATGTGAACAACTCTCCAGCTCTGCTGGCTGAAATTAAGGTGTCCAATTTATTTGCCTAGGTTTAGACACCTGGCACCACTGCCAGAAAAGCATTTTGGAGATGCTTTACACCACCTCCAGTATTAGTGCAAGGTTGGTGGGTGTCTATGAGACCCACGCTCTTCTGGAGCAGCATCTGGGGTCCACATGAGTAGTTTCAGGCATCTCACGCGGCACTTAGTGCTCATGTGTAGGCAACTGAATCTGAAGACCTCTCCTTGTTAACTGCCATGTGAATATAGGCACTCAACACACACGGAGATGTACATTTGCACAGCTAAACTGGGGTGTCTTTGAGACCTGGCCCCAGCTTCTCTCCAGATCGTGAGGACCTGAAGTGCCTGGCACCTCCATAGATGAGGGGAACAGATTCCGTAGCAAAGAGTCACGTTCAACACTCAGTGTTTTCCCTTAGGCTTTGGAAATCAGTGCCTGTTTTCTGTCTTTTGTAAATAACCCTTCTCCCTGCCATTAAGTGATTTGGGTTTTTATTTTTTTTTTAAGTCGCATCTTTTATTGTAAAAAAGCGACAAGAAAAGGAATGACGAGAGCCAGGGACAAGAGGGTTTCTGGCATTGCTTATCATTCAAAGCAGTAAAATGCTTCCCCTGCTAATTTCAAACATGTCATTAGCAACATCTGAATCAGCAGCTTTGAGAAACTTTGCAGATACTTGATCTGGAAAGCCCTTACATGTGCTTCCATCCCCATATGCTGCTAATCCCACCCTTCAGCACAGCCTGCCAACGCCTCAGAAGACCACTGGATCCAGTTCAGCTTCCCAACCTATGTGTTGCAGGGATTTGCTGTTGTCTTACAAAAGAGTGAAAGGCAAAGGATGAAAGGAGAAAGCTGGATGCAGGGCACAGTGCAGTGATACTCAATGGAATTTGCCACCCGTCATCTCAAAAATACCTCTCAGTCACCCATGTGACACACGATGGAAACAGGACATGTGAACACCAAAGCCCTGAAGGTTTCATCCAGATGAAACATAGGTTATGTTTATGCCCAGAGTTAAAGGAGATGTTCTAGGGCATATGGGACAACTGCAGATACTACACGGCACCTACAGAAAACCCACTGCCTTCTGTAAAAGCAGCTTGAAGGCAGACAGGACACTTGGGTGTCTAAAATGACATGAGGCACATGGAAGGACAATGGAATGGAGTCCTAAGGGTCACAGGACCTCTTACCCGAGACTCACATCTATGGGACTTGTTATATAAATGTAAACATCTCTATTTGAGCTAGTCACCCTGGACTCTTCTTGTGACAAACCACTGCAGCTGATGCATGAGGGCACCATCCTGTGATTAAAATGATGGAGCATGTTTAGAGAAGGGAAATGGAGCTGGTGAGAGAAATTCTTGGGAGGAGCAGCTGGGGGAGCTGGGGGTGTTCAGCCTGGAGAAAAGAAGGCTGAGGGGAGACCTTCTCACTCTCTACAACTCTCTGAAAGGAGGGTGTAGTCAGAGGTGCAGGGGTGGGGCAACCATCTCTTCTCCCAGGGAACAAGAGGGAATGGCCTCAAGTTGTGCCAGAGGAGGTTTAGAATGGATATTAGAAAAAATATCAACACTGTAAGAGTCATTAAGCATTGGAAGAGGCTGCCTGGGGCAGTGGTGGAGTCACCATCCCTGGAGCTGTTGAATAGCCAGGCAGATGCGGTGCTGAGAGGCATGGCTTAGTGGTGGGTTGTGTTAGGTTGATGGTTGGACTTGGTGGTCTGAAAGGTCCCATCCAAAGCAGACAATTCTACGATACCATGATTCCATGAATTGCAGCCTAAAGCACCCCTTTCTTGCTGCTGAGACCTCAGGCAGTCAGCTCTGATGGAGCCACCCACACCGGAGACATCTGAGTTAGAGGACCACCTCCACCATGGCAAACTCCATGTACCCAAACTAGAATTTGAGGGAGCAGAAATACTCTTCGCACAGACTGTCCTATAGCTGGCTGCAATGCAAGAATAAAAGCACGGTGAAGGTTTCACAATGGATGGGGCCTCCAAACCCCTCGTCTGATGCTCTGATGTAGCTCAGAGCCGTCCTGCAGAGGAAAGCAGTTTTCCTCTGGATTCACCTCAATGCAAATTGTCTCCCCATTGGTGGAAGTGAACAAATTAGGCGTCAGGTTAAGGCCTGAAAACGTTCACAGCCAACTGCCCTGAGGGTCACACACCTGGAAGACGTCCAAACCACAGGGAGTGGGAAATGCAGGGATCCTTGCGGGAGGGGGGGCACATCCAGCCCTCGGATGCCCACGGTGGCTGAGTTTTGTTTATTTTTGTTTTTAACATGCACTCTCTGAGTTCACGCAGAAGCCACCTCCCGCTCCGTTTTGGTTTCCCGCACCTCCCAAAGCCACCAGGCTGCTGTGAAGTTTCTACCCCAAGGTCAGGCTGGTGGAAAGCTGAGATGCAAAGGGGAGCAGAGAGGAAGTTCTCCCACCAGAGCAAAAGGGAGGGGGAAAGGGAGATCTTGTTACAGGTTCAGCACGTAAAACATCTGAAATAGTACTTTCATGGTTCGATCTAATGTCAGGCTCTGAGTTATGGCTGGAGTGAGGTCAGGAAGGCAGGATCAGGTGGACTAGCTCAGTGTGGACAGATCACTTCACACGGTTACACAAGATAGATGGCCGTGGTTTGCTGGAGCTTTGAAATGTATGACTCAGAGAAGATGAGGGAAAGTGTGTGTCCTGGGGCCGTGCAGTGGCTGAGAGCACCACGGAGCACGACCTAGAGAGGATGCGTGGTGCATGACTTGATGGGAAGTCATTTCACCAACCCTCAAACCAGCTCAGCCACGTCGGGGGGCCCTCATCCTGCTCAGAAGCTTCCAAGAGCAACTATGACTGGCTTAACCACGTGAAAGGAAGGCTTCTAGAGTATTATTCTGCAGGCCCTGTTGGCAGGGGAAGGAGATAAGTTGGGTACTCCTTAGGGAGATGGGACAGGGAAGCCATGAGAGGTGGGAAGAAAGCAGAGATCAGCTCCATCCTACACCTTCCCCATCGTTATCTCATCCAAGCAGGACGGAGCAGGCAGAGGGCCACATGCAAGGATGCCACTTTTGAAACTGATGTTCCCCAATCTTGGCACGGTATTGTGACTTTTACAATACTTTGCTGACAACCCCGGCCCCTGGAATCTTAGAGACTGAGGTCTTGTCCTTCTGGTTGTCCTTTAGCTTTTTTTTCAGCTTTTCACTTTTTTTTTCCAGTGGACATGGGTCACCAGCTGAAACAGCAAAGGATTACTGCAGGATTCAAACTAAGTGTCACACCTTTTACACTATGGTCTCGTGGTGTGGCAAGACCACAGGGTGGGTTGTGTCTTCCAGCAGGTCAGTGGGTGACCGGTGGTGGTCAGTCCATCTTCAGGGTGGATTTATAAGAGAGATTAGGGAGAGGTCCTGCTGTAGCAGGATGGTCTAGTAAGTAGTGCACTGTATTGAGACTATGGATGCCCAGGTTGTGTCCATGGTTGGTTTGGCCATGCATGACCTTCGTGGTCTTCTGTGGATTATTTAAACTCCCATCCATCTCAGCTCCAAAAAGAGGGTTCTCAGGCCACGGAGGTGGTTGTTTCAGCTGGCAGATGACTCAATATTGTGTTACCTGGAGGACTTTTCCTGATTCAGCATTGTGGTTTCCACTGAGCTAGGACCTCCCTCGTGCTAGGAGATGAGTGAGACCTGGAATTGCCTTTTGAGCTTTTTTTTTTCCTTTCCTCCTGGGTAAATCCAGGTCTCACCATTCCTGAGGACAAAACACTCCTGGGAACTAGCGAGCATGAGCTGCCCTCCTAAGGGCTGCCTTGTGCAGCCTTTTGGAGAACCTCAACCTTTTGCTCCCAAGGCTTTCCCCAAAGGACCTAAGCACCCCAATCAAAAAAAAAACCAAAAACCCCCACAACCAATCACTTTCCCTGAAGGCTCCTCGTGGTGACGCTGGGTAAGATTTGTGGCACTTCTGTCTCAAGCGAGCACACCAGCGTGCATGCACGCATGCATGTGTATGTCTTGGCAGTTCTGACTCAACATCCTTTCAAAAAGAGGCCCTGTGGTTAATCAGAGGAATTAACCACAGCCTCCGAAAACCTCCTGCCAGCCAATGAGCAGCCCCTTCCCAAGGCCATCGCTACTACAACGGTGTCGTTGTCCGATAGGAACGTGGATCTTTCCGGATAAATTTCTCAATGGGGCTCAGGGAGGCTTTTGTTGGCCTGGGCATAGTAACGCCTCACAACTGCTGAATTACCACGAATCTTACACTTGGAGTAGGTTTTTTTATTTACTTATTTTCTTTTTTTTTTTTTTTTTAAATTTTCGGCATGGAGGCAAATGTTTTCCAGTTTAAAGAGGATGCCAGCTTGGCAGTGGGAGAAGTGCACCAAGCCTCGAAGGGAAGGAGCTTTTGTTTTTCCCAACCCCTTAAAACTTCCAAATCTGCTCACACTGGCTTTTTAGTGCCCGCTGCCTCCACAGCTATACGGGGAGGTATATATATAAATACTCACATCCACACACGCTTGATTAATACTGGCAAGCGCGCCACTCGGCCGATGGAAACCGCAGAGCAACATTCACATATCTGGGGATTCTGATGTAATAGGGCTGAGGTTTCACATTCCAGGACAGCGTTTCTAGCCTCAAAATCGAAATCAGAGCTGTCATTCAGAGCCCGGCATTACTCGTGTTATTGCAACCCAGCGGGTGGGGTGAGGGAAAGGCGGGAGGCAGGGGAGGAGGGAGCCAGGAGAAAGATGCTGAATTGGTTGGTTTCTTCAGGGTTTATTTCTAATTTCAGACGTGGAAAGGCAGCGCCAGCTAGGATGGTGGCAGGCATTTTAACCCTTTTCAGGCAGATGTTTGGTAATCCCCGAGTTGAGCTGCATGCCCCAGCGTAGGGTGAAGAAAAACCTCTCGATATTTTATGGAAAGCTCACGGTTTCTAAGCCCAACTCAAAAACCCAGAGGGCCAAGAGAACTAAAACCCAATCACTGTGAGCTCTCCTGTGACAGGACCTTTTCCAACGGGACTTTGGCAAGCTAAAGTTGTGTCTGGGTTGGAAAACCGCAGTCAGAGGCTGATTTCCATTTCAACAAAGAAAAATAAATGCAGGTGATTTCTTCTCATATCCCGCAGCCGAAGTATATCCTCCCCGTGTTTTCTGGGGGTTGGCACTCCACCACCCTGGACATAAGTCCTTCAGCAATGGTATGGCATAGCACAATGGCTAAATTTTACCCTTCCAGCCAAAATCCCAGGTCAGAGGGCGTTTTGTCAAAGCAAAAGTTGCCAAGTGATCTCTGGATTTGGCTGAGAGTTTGTAAAGCGCTTTGGGTTCCTTTGGGATGAAAATGCTGCAAAAATTCCCAGGCATGGGATTAGCCCAACTCCGTCACCAGTCTCTCGCAAAAATCCCAACTTCCCCCAGTCATTAGGAGAGATAAATACCTCTTTCCATGCTAAAAGGGGATAACGAGTATGGTTGGCAAAGGTTTCCCAGACCCAGAGCTGTACGCCCCCGGCAGATGTGATGGCCTGAATCTCTGTGCTGCTACCACGGTTGTGTTACGATGCAGTAGGACGCGTTCTAATGTGACGCTATTTTTTCCATCATTTGTACTGCAGGAGGTCTTTGATCGCCTCTATTTGATTTATACTGTTGGATACTCCATCTCTCTGGGATCCCTCACAGTTGCTGTCCTTATCCTGGGATACTTCAGGTAGGCGGCTCTGTTTCTACCTAAGCGAGTTGTCACTAGACTGGAAAAAGCCTCGGGCTTTTCCTAAAGGATAAAACTTGGGGTGGCACGTGCTTCTTGAGCAAGCCACAAGATGTTACAGCTGTGCTTGGTGTTAGTGTCACTTAGGTCAAACATCTTGGGGGATGGCGGGTGGGATGTTTGAACTTCTTCCACTTGCCTGCAATGGAGTTTTCTAGACCCTCTTTGTAGCAAACAGGAAGAAAGGCATCTCCCTGCAGAGGTTTGCCTCCCTTGGAAGACTATCTAGGGTTTTCTGTCCCCATTACTTACACCTTCAGATGACTGGCTCAGATTTAGATGGCTAATTTAGCTATGGTTTCATAAGAGAAATTCCTCTCTAAACCCAAATATTCACGACCAGTTGAAGGGGACCAAAGCCACGTGAAAGTGTCTTACTGACTTCTCCAATCTCCCCATGTTTCTGCCGTGGGATCCCAAAATGACCACTCACCCTCCTAAATCTGGCTGTCTGCCTTCCTTTTCCACCGCCCCTGCCGAGAGAGATAAACCCCTAGATGCCGTTTGGAACCCACGTTGTCCATTCCTCAGACCTGGCTGTTGCATTTCCTCGCTGCTGTAGAGACCAGGGGAGGGGAGGGATCAGAGGTGTTGCTCACAGTTAGAACTTTGTCCTTGGGGAAACCATAGGTGCAGAAAGAGCAGGGTACAGAACCCCAATCCCCTGAACCCCACGTTTGCTTATTTTGGGTGGTTCACATTATCTTCTCCTGGCAGACAGCAGCACCCAGACAGCAGCTTTAGAGGGAAATTTTCCATGCAACCAATAGCCACGTGATGTCTGGAGTCGGATTCAGCATCTCCCATCACGCAAGCCTGAGCTAAACCCCAGACACACACCACTGGGAATAAAATGTGTGGCCTTTGGCTCTAAAAGTGCTCAGACCTTTCCGCAGTGAGCAAAAGGAGGTCAGGGTGGGTTTCCTGGGTAGCAGAGCATCCCAGCACCCGCATCCAGGACACACACAAACCAACGGGGACTGCAGACCCCTCCTGGAGGCACTTCACGGGATGTAGTCCCAGAACCCATCCCTCTCACCTCACTCCCCTGTCCTCTTGAGCCCTTCCCTCCTGTTTCATTTCCCACTGGACACTGGCACAGTTGTTAAAATATTTACTGTCCACCTCTGCAAGAGCAGTCCTGGTTCCAGGAGACGTGCTCTCTCTTTCTTCGTGTAGTCAGAGCCCTTCTCTTACAGCCCAGACCACATGGGTGGCTGTTGTAGAGCAACATTGTCCCAAGGATCGAAGCAGCAGCAGGCACCAAGCCAGATTTTCTGCCAGATCACACGGAATCCAGGGATTCGCTGACTACGTTTCAAATGCAGGCACCGAAGCCCATCTAAATTTCGACCTCAGCCATGCCACTTGGCGTAATTCGTATTACAATACCACAGGAAACAACTTTTATTACTATCAAAGGAGAAAAAAAATCCCAAAGCTTTTATTTTTCATTTCCATCATTGGAGCTGGGGATTTAAGAGAACATGAGGCCAGCCACAAATTCATGGGTGGCTGACAGAGGTAGAGAGGACAGGAATGGGACTCCAAGAGGTCAGTTAGTTGCCTCTTCTCCCCAAAGCCAAGATCACATCTAAAACACACCTTGCAGATATAAGTCCAATCCGTTTGTTTCTTACCATCCAGCTTTTCCCCCCAAAAAGGGATCTTAAAGCGCTTTACAATCAGCACTTGCGGGGTGATTCCTGCCATTGCTGGGGTGGAGCCCCCAAAACTGCTCAACGTGATCAAGCAAAGGACAGTGTCTCTAATGGCAGAGAAAACAGCCCAGCAAACTGCATTTACTGCTATGGTTGCTACTAAATTTGGAGTGGGGACGAAGGTTCATAGTTCACCAAGAACCTCTGCAAGATTTTAGTGGCCTCAAGCCTTTTGAAGTCCATTTCCTCTGTGCAGAACACAGATAAGTGCAGGGTTTGACACTGGGAAGGGTAGATTTGTTGGGAGGGATGGATTTATCAGCGAAAGGGAGACACAGAGGATACAGGCTTCAGTATCAGCACAGGTACCCTGCCTTCTGTCTGTGCACCTTGGAAAATAGCTTGTCTGATGGACACTCATTGCACGGGCGCTGAACACCAGGGAGGTTCTCACCAGGCCATGGAGATGCTGGGAGGGCTGGAGCCCCTCTGCAGGGAGGACAGGCTGAAGGAGTTGAGGGATTCAGCCTGGAGAAGAGAAGGCTCTGGGGAGACCTTGGAGCCCCTTCCAGTCCCTTGACGGCCTCAGGGGAAGCTGGGGAGGGACACTTGACTGGGGAGGAGAGCCATTGGATGAGGGAGAACAGTTTTAAACTGAAAGAGGGGAGATGTAGATGAGATATTGGGAAGAAATTTTTCATTATGAGGGTGGTGAGACTCTAGCCCAGAGACATTGTGGCTGCCCCATCCCTGGAAGTGTTCAAGGCCAGGTTGGGTGGGGCTGTGAGCAACCTGGTCTGGTGGGATGGGAGTGCCTAAGGCAGGGGGTGGAACTAGATGGGCTTCAAGGTCCCTTCCAACCCAAACCATTCTGTGATTCTATGAAGCTCCTCACGTACTGCACAGGCACACTGCACTCCAGATGTTCACACACTGAGCATGGACTGTATATCACACACCTCCTCCAGCTGCATGTGCCCGGCACACACACCATCCTCCAGATACGGACTCACTACCCATGCCCAACACAGGCAAAATGCATCCCTATTTCTTTTTGAGATTTCCCAGTCAGAAATAAAGAAGTTTAACCTGGAGAACAAGTCTTGTGAGGTGTTCAGCCTGGAGGAGAGGAGGCTGAGGGGAGACCTTCTCACTCTCTGTCACTCCCTGAAAGGAGGGTGTAGCTGGGGGGGCTGTTGGTCTTTTCTCCCAAGGAACAAGCAGTAGGACAAGAGGAAATGGTCTTGAGTTGTATCAGGGGTGGTTTAGCGTGGATATTAGAAGAAATGTCTACACTGAAAGGCTTAGCAAATGTTGGAAGAGGCTTCCTGGGGCAGTGGTAGAGTCACCGTCCCTGGAGGTATTTAA